>JASCZI010272389.1:15055-37817 GCA_036250425.1 Stylosanthes scabra | reverse complement strand
TATATATATATATATATATATATATATATATATATATATATATATATATATATATATATAAGCTGATCTGAAATCATCGTAACCATGTTTGATTAATAATAAGAACTTGGTTTTTTTTGCGAGAATAAGAACTTGGTTTGTTGTCGTAACATAATCAATCATTATTCAATTTTGGAAGGAATTGCAACAGAACATTAACATAATACCAAGCCATTTTGTTCAAAAATTAACATCGCATATCATCTACATTCTGGACTCAAATATGCAGGTGAATAGCACAATAATCAAACAAAATAATAACTAATAAATACTTTGGGTATCATAATCAAACAAAAATCATTCAAATGCTATTTGTATGACAATACAAAAATAGCAAAGGCACATTAGCTTTCTCCACTTTGAACGTAGATTCCTCCAAGTGATAAGATAACCTTGCTGCAAAAATGTTGAAATTATCAAAATTATCATGAATCAAACGGAAAAGTGAAAACTAAAAAAATGAAATTCTCAACGTATAAATTGATCATACAAGACCAAGCCAGACCATACAAGACCTAACATACTTAAATGTTGAAATGAATCTCACCGGGAATCGGAGAAGATGAGAGGGAAGGTGGCGCGGCAAACGGAGAAGACGCCAGGGAAGAAGGCGCGGCAAACGGAGAAGACGCCAAGTAAGACGACGCGGCGAATGGAGAAGACACGAGGGAAGGGGGCGCGGCGAACGAAGAAGACGGGAGACGCGGCGGCGCAACGAATCGGAGAAGACGACTGAGATTTCTGCAGATCTAAAAGGAGAAGAAGCTTGAAGAAAGTGAAGCTTGAGGAGT
The DNA here is from genome assembly GCA_036250425.1 of Stylosanthes scabra. Classification (NCBI taxonomy): domain Eukaryota; kingdom Viridiplantae; phylum Streptophyta; class Magnoliopsida; order Fabales; family Fabaceae; genus Stylosanthes; species Stylosanthes scabra. The sequence goes on along the minus strand of JASCZI010272389.1, from coordinate 36,987 downwards.
GGTAAGAATCTTCTGCACTGTTTGTTGTGTATGCCTGAGTTGTTTGCGTATACGCGTGGGATTGTTCTTTTAGATTTTGTATTTTTGTATTTGTATATCGTATAAAATACGGTGGCTAAATTTGGTGGCTGAAATTAGTGTGCACGTAGCATAACTGATACGTTTTATATACATTATTATTATTACACGTTTTTATCATTATTGATTTTTCTTAGGATAAGTCTCAACTATCAAATTGTTTTACTTTGTAAATAAATAAAAGAAGCATGGATGGATAGCCATTTATACTTTATATGATTTTTTTTAAAAATAAATTAATTAAATTCATTATATTCGAAAAAATTAAATATTGTATACGAAAATCAATTTTTTTTAATCAAACAAAAGCCCAAATCACCATTACCTTGTGTCTTGGTCCCCTATAAAAAGGTGTTTTTATTGCTTCAGTTTTCACTTTTCTCCTCTCACGCCTCTCACTTCGCATTTCTCTCTTCACTTCATATAACTTTCTCCCCTTTTCCTTTATTATTTTTTTGTTTTTCAATTTCTTTCTTTTTAGTTAGATTAGAAGTAGAAATATTAGGGTTTAGAATTTAAATATGTAGATGTAGAAAAATTTAATCATAAATGTTTAACTGAAAAATTAATTTTGTCACAAACGTATTTTAGGCCAAAAATTAGTCACAAACGTCATAATTTTTTTCTCAAAATGATTTGATTTATAATTCTGCCCCTATTTTTAAAAATAGTATCAGTTTTTAAGGGTTTGACCGATGAACCGATTTTTAGGAAGTAAACCGATTGTTGAAACAAAGAAAGAACTGAAGAATTATTATTATTTTGTAAATACTTGTTTTTTTTTTTTGAAATTTGAAAATTAAGGTTGGTAATTATAATAATAATAATAAATTGATCCAGTTCGATTTTCAGTGAACCGACCGGTTTGAAACAAAGAAGTAGAAGATACATAAGAGGGGAGATGGGCAAAAATGTTAATTCGGACTATTTTAATATAAATTACAACGTTTGTGACTAATTTTTTGCCTAAAAGACGTTTGTGACTAAATTGATTTTTTAGTTAAACCTTTATGACCAAAATCATAATTATCCCAAATTTTTATTTATGTATGTTTATGGTTATTGTGGTAGAAAATTTTATTCATTTTCGGGTTAATGTTTGTTATAAACATATAAATAAAATATTTATGATAATTTTTATTTATATTGTAGTCGAGGGTAACTTAAATTATTTAGAATTTTATTTTTAAATTTGAATGCATTTGTGAATGTTTAGTATATTTGCTTGGATGTTTTGTAGGACAGATATTCTATTATATTTAGCTTAAATTTATATTTTTGTTGTTTAAGTTAAATAAATTTGATGGAGTTTGAAAATGAAATACATAGAGGTTATGAGAACACACTGTACCGACATGATAGGATAGATCACATCGATGGAAGGCTTGGACAACGGGTATGGTCTTCTTGTATTTTTCTTAAACTATGTTTTTTATTTTAAAATAATCCATTTAGGTTTATGTTTACTGAAACTGTCTTGTTTTTTGTTTTTAGCCTGGGAGAGTCATACGTGAACGGCGACTAGTGATTGATCTGCCGAACGAGCTCACTCGGGATTTACTGATACATGCCGGATTTGAAAATGTGGCTTTCATGGGTTTGTTTGGTTATGATTATGCATTGGTCTTTGCTCTAGTCGAGAGATGGTGTCCAGAGTCTCACACGTTCCACCTGCCATGTGGGGCGATGACTATCACGTTGCAGGATATTTGTTACCAGTTGGGTCTGCAGATTGACGGGATCTTGTCAGTGGCTGCATGACTAGGTGGGAGCTTTATCATCAAGGACAAACCATCGAACATATTTTTGAGGAGTTATTAAGCGCAGTACCAAGACCCAATGACAGGCAGGGGCAAAAGTGGAGCGTTAACAAATCCTGGTTTAGGGATATTTTATGTAGGGACTTAGGAGAGCAGCCTACGGCTCAGCAGTTACAACGATATACTCGAGAATATATAATACAGCTTATAGGGGATTTTTTATTTCCGGGTCAGTGTGACACCAGAATAAACTTGAGATGGCTGCCTCTCTTGGAGGATTTACACCAATGCGGTAGGTTGAATTGGGGTTTCGCTGTGCTGAGCTATTTGTATCGAATGTTGTGCAGAAGTACTTGCTACCAACAACGGAATTTGGGTGGATGTGCACAGCTATACTTGCTACCAACAACATAATATTTCTCATTTTGTGCCCAAAACAAATAAAAAAAATGAAATGGGGAATAAATATAATTATAATTTTTCTTATTAGAAAAATACCAAATTTTATAACGCTACGTGCACAAAACAAATAAAATAGAATAAATATAATTAGTAAGATATACCTTTTGAAGCAAAAAGTACCATTTTCTTCCATCGAATATCTGTGATAAATTTTTTTGATTCACTGAGAGTGTGCAAAATAAAATTTTTTAAAGTGAGTTACGATTCCAAATTTGGGGTGTAATAATTTGACTAACTCAAATTTAAGGGTCATTTTGACTTATGATTCAAATTTTGGGGGCCAAATTGAGTTTCAACTATAAACTTAGGTATTGTTACAACTTTTCCTATGCAGATTGTGAAACTGACATGAAAGCATTTATTCTAAATCTTGAAGCATTTGTTCTAAATTTTGAAGCAGACCATGAATATGTTATAAAAAATCTAACCTCATAAATTATATAATTCCAAGTGCTAACCACAACAACTTTTCAGCTTCTCTCTTCTCTGGTTTGAGAAAGATGATGATGTTGGTGAGGAGAGTGACGGGTAGATGAGTGTTTGGGAAACCTACAGAAATTGAAAAGCTCAAAGCTCATGGTTAGTGCTAATATAAGAAGGATATATTTTTGTCTAAAAATTGGAGAAGAATGATTTTAAAACAAAATTTAATGTTAGAGACGATTTTAAACGAAAAATATTCTTAGGAATGATTTTGATTTTTGACTAAAGATCATAGAGACTAAAATTGTATTTAACTCTTTATGATTTTATTGTAGGTAATTGTTTCGTATATGTTTATTTATTTATTTATTCAGTTGTTTATTTAATGATGAAAAACCCATAAATATTAGTACATAAGGTTATTTTGGTCCACCAGATAAAATTTGCTTTGTTTACCCATTCCCTAAAATTGTGCCAGTGTTCTGAGAATCGAACTGAACTTATCGGTTCGATAGAATAATCAGGAATATGTCTTCTATTTGGTTTGGTTCAATCACAAAAATTGATTCGTCGAAAATTGTTTAGTGAATCAGCAAATCGATTAACCTGGCCTGGATTTTATAGAGAAAAATTGTTTTTAAATAAAATAATATTATTATATTTTAAATAATTAGATATTATATTTTAAATAAATTTAACATATATTTAAGTATATCGGTCAGACTATGATTCGATCCTAGTCAGACTAGAGGTGATCAAGACTCGGCTCGGCCCGCAACCCGGCCCAGACCCGAGGTAGATTTTGCCAGGTTGGGTTTGTAATTTTTGGCCTGTTATAATTTTCGGATCGGGCTCGGATCTAGTTTCGGGTCACCCGGCCCGGTCTCGAAGCCATTTTTTTAATTAAAAATATATTTTAATATAAAATTAATAATAAAATATTATACTTTTATACTTCTATTAATATTTTGTATATAATATAATATTGTTTTTGTTTTAAAATAATTTATTTTGATATAAACATAATATAATATTTGTGAAAATTAATATTTAAAAATAAAAATTTATTACTTTACTATATAAAATTTATAAAATTGTATATTTTGATTTATATCGGATCTATTAAGATCGAGTTCGGATCTTATTAAACCCAACCCGATATATAATTTAAATCTAAAAATTAGACCCGTGTATTACTAGGGTCGGGTTCGAGTCTTGCCAAACTCGGCCCGGCTCGACCCATGTGCACCCCTAAGTCGGACCTTTAAATTATTAAACCAGTCAATCATTTAATTGATCCATCTGATTCTTGCAACCTTATATTGTGCATGTCCTTACAAAAATTACTGTGATGCCCTTTTTCAATTACCCCAAAAGGACTAAAAAAAGTAAAAAACACAAAGGGCAGCGTGTTTTGCAAGTTTTAAGCGCTCACGCACTCTTCATGCTCGTAAATGGAAACTGGAAAGTCACTCACTCACTCACTAAAATTAATGAGTCTCTTCACTTCTTCCCTCTTCCCATTCTTCTTCTTCTTCTTCGAATAAGATGAAATCTTATGGCTGAACCAAAACTCTAGTCTTCTAGGTTTCAAGCTTCTTCTACTCTCATGTAAGTTTTCCTTTTTCCCGGTGATTTTTTTTCTTCTAATTTGGTTTCGTTTTAACATTGTGCTTTCAGCTTGAAATAATAAATCATCTAGAAGTTTAGTAGAATAATGAAACAAAAGTTGTGATCTTTTTGGATATTAGCTACCTGTTCGAATGTATAAAAACAGATGCAACGTTTCCTGGTCTTGCTTTTCGTTCTATTTGAGAAAGGAGAATATGAAAAATGCAAAGAAAGACATGGAACTTGAAAGGTAGATAAATGAAAAAGAAATAGAGAGAATGGAAGAGAAAATATCGTTTTCTCTTTTATTTCAGGAGAGAAAATCGAAAATGAAGTATATATATCAAATGTGTTAGAAAATTACTCCGTATTCTTCAGAAGCTAGAAAACAATTTTTCCCCCCACGCTATAGACACTCGTTAGTTTAGTTCTATCACTAGACCATGTTTGTTAGGTAGAGAACAAATTACCTTAAGATGATAAATGTTTTAGATATTTTTAATATATAAAATAATTATATATTTAATCAATCTAATTCATAGTTAAAATAAGGATCTCGATTTTTATAGTTCATGCAAATGGAAATGATGCAATTAGTTATCTAGAATTTAATTCAATCACTATTCTATATTCAAATATAATATATAAATTATTTTGTTTCGTATTTTCAATATACACGTATATAATTAGAGTCGTTATGCAATAATATATAAGAAAAATAGTTTACCCTCTAATTTTCAAAGAGTAGGAAGTCAGTAAATTATTAATATTGTTACATTGTTTATTAGTTGGGGAGCAATATTGAATATTGATAGTTTACTCTACATGAAGTAATTGCCAATGCATTATCATTTGTTTTTAATTATAAACTAAGTTTAGTTTACCAACAAATATATTGTACTCGAGGCTTTTCAATTAGAAAAGTTTTCTGAGTACTATGAATTCTTTCCTCATGGTGTTTTTTTATTGGGTTGACACGTGCTGATTGAAATTAAAAAATAATTTTAGATTTCTTGTTCTAGGGATATAATGAATAATTATCTTATTCTTTATTTATTATTTTTTTAAATTATCTCTACATATAATTAAGATTGTAGTTTAAAACTTTAAATGCTTCTATTCGATTTTTATATGAATCTTCTTAATAATATTTTTTTGGTCATGCGAATGCTATGTTTCTGAAGAACATATCAACATAGATTAGCTATGAGTTTTAAAGTATCAAAAGCTAGAATATTTAATATTCTGAGTACACTTTTTTGTAAATGTCCTTCATGCAGTTATTTGTCTATTTAATATATGAATTTATGCTACAAGCAATGGGGTACTATAACACTTAAAATGTTTTCTATAACACAGATTTTTTGGACATCTAATGGCATCATCAGATGAAGAGGGTGAAATTGTTCCTTGTGCTGTTAATGATTACTGGTTTGAAAATGAGAATGATGGATTTGTATCACTTTCTAGTTTGACATTGTACTGGAGCACTAGTGATGAGATCAGTTGTAGCTCGGAAACAAAAGTATATTTGCGCGGCACTTCCGACGATGGACTCCAGAAAGTTCATAAGCAGATTATAGGATGGAGGTTTGAACTTTCCGACCGGCAGCAACCGGAGATTTCAGTGCTTTTGAAGGACAAAAACCGGATAGCACTGCAGAGGCCAAGAAAGTGCTTTGAAAGTGCTCTTAGGACAGTCCTAGTCACAGTATCTTGGTTGCATGCTGTGAAATGGAATCCAGAGGAAACTGGAGTTTCTATTTGGAACAAAATAATGAAGGATTTTAGGCATGGATTTTCTTTTGCTAATTAGTGTATATCTGATCTTTTGCATATTAAAATTCATTAATTAGTTATATGTTCTGTTTCACAGGTCATTCGATGTTATGCTTATGCCATCCGAAAATGATCTTTTAAATCATGTGTCAATGATTAGAGAGGCTGCTAAAAGGGACGCTGATCTCGCAAAATCTAAGGTTTGTACTACTGTAGTTTTATAATAAGAATACCTTAAAGAGGTTTATTTATGAAATTATGCAGTTGATAGAAACAAGCCTGCATATATACCACTTATTTCTTGCTTTTGGATTATTGTGCAATTTAATGGGGTTTTATATGTATTATTATTCAAAAATTGAATTACTATGTTCATTGTTCTGGTGCAAATTGCAAAATAGATGGGCTTACTATTCTTAAAATTTAAATTTTTAATAAAATATTTACAGATAATGGGGTTGCCATTGACCTTTTTCTCAAATGTTAACCAACTTATTTACATGACAGAATAATTGAGTTGTTTGATGTCTATCATTGCTCCTTTGGTTTTTATACAGTTGAGTTGCAAGGTTGACATCCTCAATGCTTATGGATGAATAATTGCTCAATTATTTATTTGATAGTCTTTAGTCACTTGTTGACCTATGCTATTTTTTTATTTTTTATTTTTAAATAATACAATATACATTGCTTCATTTTCACCTGAGCCAAGTAATTTTGGATTCGTTGTAAGGTACTATTTTCATTTTTCTTTTTTTTTTTAAATAAAAATATTGAATTTACAGTATCTGCTAAACATAATTGGAGAGGGAGGTTCAGAAGAACTATTCCATGAGGTCAGTGAAAATTGTTGGTTTTCTTTTTTTAAACCTATTTCTATAGATATTAGTTGATCTTTCTTATTGGAGGTTATGTTGGTTAATGGCAGGATGTTCGATCCTCTAGGAAACCAAAATTTATAGTTGAGTCAGAGGAGGAGGAGAGTGACAAGTCTGATGCCGAACTTGGTGTTGGCGGTGTAGGGCAAAGCGTTGTTGGATATGATACTGTGTGTGCAATTTGTGACAATGGTGGTGAAATACTTCCGTATGTCTTTTCGATACAAGTTCATGGCCATAAGGACTTGCATTATTTTGTTCTCCATCATTCTTTATGTATTGCTAAGTAATTAGGCCTTTCTCTTACATTTGTTTTTACTGAACTAGTTACTTTTGTTTCAATAATTCAGTTGTGAAGGAAGATGCTTAAGATCCTTCCATCCAACTATAGAGGATGGAAAAGATTCGTTGTGTGAATCTCTTGGATTCACTAAAACTCAAGTTATGGTAAGTAATTGTTTCCCATCTTCAGCTGTTCTAAGAAAAGAGTAGAACAGATATAACTTTTGAGCCATGTTTGGATGCATTTTCTCATAAGGATTGGAAGAAACAGAGCAAATGAGAGCCAATTATTTTCGTTCTCCTCTTATTAAATTAACCTTTTAAAATGGTGCATGCTATGGTACCATGGTTATGATGGCTACGGTGGCTATACAATTTTAATAACACCTAAAAAGTGTTGCTAAATACTATTTAACAACTTTTTTTATTTGAAAAATAAAAATAATAAGTGTTACCAAAATGTAAAAAATGTGACTTTAATTTCAGCAATGCTTTTTAAGTGTTACTAAATTTGTTTAGCCACCATCCTCACTGTGGCCATTAAGTACCAGAGACTCCGCCTTTTAAAATACTTTCCAAATTGAATAAATCTAAGAATATTTTCATTAGCACATTTGAAAGTAGGTGGTGTTGAATACTTTGCTTGAAACTTCCCATTATTTTATTCCCCCGGGTTTCATTTTCAGCTCAAAGTCTCAAACTTAGTAATGCTTTTCTCTACTTCCAATTGTCGCTTTACAAGACCAAATCTAAACTTTGCAGGACTTTCCCAACTTTTACTGTGAAAATTGTAAGAATAAGCATCATCAATGCTTTGCTTGTGGCAAATTCGGTTCATCTGATGAATCATCAAATGCAGAGGTAAAATTTCAAATACTTATTATTTTTTTATATTCAAAGTAACTATTATTTTTTAGCCTTACAGGAAACATCACAATAATAAATACTTCTTACCCTATTCTGTCTCCAAATATTTTTGTTTTTGTATTTCTGTCTCGAGACCAAATCCAAATAGAGGCTAAGGCAGTATTTGGATATTGTCTCCGAGACAGAAATACATACACCAAGGACATGAAAGCTTGATTAGTTTTGCATACAGGATTAGAGACACAAATTTTCAGGACAGTGGAGATAGAAGTTTCAAAAAATTTGGATAGTTCCATAGTGGAGATAAAACTCGGGGACGGATAATATTTACCGTGCGTCCCTTCTTGACCACTACTGGACCACTTTCCATGAAATTGTTTACTTTCTTTTAGTCTTGTTACATGTTACAACCAAACATGATACGCAGATTATATTTGTCTCTATCTCTCTATACTAGTTTCTTAGTCTCTTTGTTTCTATCTCAAAGACAGTATCCAAACATAGCCTAAGTGATATAGGATTATGAAATTTTCCATCAAGTTGTTTATGGGACTTCTAGTTAGTAGCTACCTTGTGCTATTTTTTTGGATGCATCCACCGTCCCTAAATTTTCCTGCCAATGCTTTATGGAGTTCATTTTATATTTTTCTTGTTTCTTGAAGGTACTTTTGTATATTTTCAGAGGCTTAAAACTTAGTAAGCTTAGCTTGAGGAAACTTTAGTAAACTATTGTAAGGTTGAAAGTTCCTCAACCCTCTAGATCTCACAAAATGACACCCATGACTACTTAACTTTCTTTGAGACTTCACTACTAGCTAACATTTTAACACTTCTACTGATATAATCTTACGCATTAGTTGTAATTCTATATTAGCAAGGATTCACTGCTTAACCAACTTTTACCTAGATTTATATAAAAATAACTAAACATGGCAGTGCATGCTTTACTTTTGTTGTAGTTTAGTGTAGTGGTATAATGCTATCTAGAACTATGGATTCATTCAATTTCAATGTGAAGCTAAACAGAAAGCATAATACAAAAAGGGCTATTATAACCATAAATCTATCAGTAATCAATCCATCCATCACTTAGTGTATATCATGCAAGTCATCAAGCCTTTCATTCACCATAAAGAGGGTATGACTCATTCTTATAAAGAGGGTATCTATATAATTAAGCAATTGCTGCATTCAACTTTCTACCTGAATGTAGGTCTATCTTAGAGTATAATAACTTTGTATGGGAAAACTTGGTTGTCACTTGTGGTTATAAAATGTGGTAGCATGGAGCAATGTTGAAGCCACATTTGTGATATTTTTTTTATGGAACCTGTGAGTTGTTATGGCTGAAACTTTTTGCTAAATGAATTAAACATGAAAACTGTTCCACCTCTGATGATTTTGTATGAAAACAAGTTCTTATTCTCAGAATATTAGAATTCGTTTACCCTGACTCTGTAAGGAAACATTGACAGACTTGTTTTCTTGAATCTCTTATTCTCTTTAAAATTCTGATATTCTATGTTGTTCAAATAATAAGAAAGCTTTCCCAGAATTCTATTTTGTGATTTCTTTCAAATATTGAACTTAATTTACTTGTTTTCATTCTTTACTTGTGGTTTGGTTCTCTTAGGTGTTTCCTTGTATTACTGCAAACTGTGGTCAGCACTATCATCCTGAATGTGTTGCAAGGCTACTCTATCCTAGCATTGACGCGGAGCAACAGAATATGAGAAAGAGAGTTCTTATTGACAAGACATTTATCTGTCCTCTTCACATTTGCAATTCATGCAGGAAAGGTGAAAATAGGAATGTTCATGATTTGCAGTTTGCAGTATGTAGACGCTGCCCTAAGGCTTACCACAGGAAATGCTTACCCAAGTTGGTTTCTCTTGTTCCTTCATTTTTGTTTTAATCAAGTATTATGTGTCATTGTTGAACTTCCTCTGCATTTTTATTTTTTATTCATTTTGTATTTTTATTTCGGCATTGTCATAAGTACCTCTGTGTCTCATGTTATTTTCTTCAGGGAGATTTCGCTCACCTTTGATTATGAAAAAGGCATTCCACAAAGGGCTTGGGATGACCTACTCGATCGTCGTATTTTGATGTATTGTATGTAAGTTATTACTGTTCAATAATTTCATCATGCAAACTTATCTTTTAATAGCTATTACTTATTTTACTTATTCTTTGCCATTGCTATATTGTTTCTAATCCTTTGTTGTTCAGGGATCATGAGATAGATCCAGAACTTGGCACTCCTGCCAGAAATCATCTTGTATTTTCATATGATAAAGTGAGGGGAAAGAAACACATCCTCAAATTATCAGGCAAAGAGAAGGATGCTATAATATCGAGGCGAAGTTTTCAAGATCTTCCTCATAAGAAGTCATTGGCAACTAATCTGGTTAAAAGGTTAAGCATTGGTATCCAAAATGATAGTTCTACCAAAGTTGGAGATAAAATATGTAATGAGAAAGGCATACGTTTCTCACATGGATCACTCAAGTCTGATGCTGCTAGCAAATATTTGAATCATGAAAAGAAGTCTTTGTCCGGTAGTAAATTGATTTTGGGAAAAGATAACACACACAAGGGTTCAAGAATACAACAGGCTATATCGCCGCGGCAAAAATTGGTTAGTCGAAGTACAGAAACAAGGAGCCTGGACAAGCCTCTGGTGAAAAAATTCAAAAAATCACCCGACTTTAGTCAAGACGATATGGAAAAAGAGTATGATTGTGAAATATATTGGATAGATTTTAGAGAAATAGATTGATTTTGAAGTTCATCTGTTTACAATTTGAACATTAATGCCATGCAGAATTTCTTCTTTGGTGAAAGAGTCAATGTCTACAATCAATGATGAAGAATTTAAGAAAAACCATCAAAGCTTCAGTTCAAGTACATGTTTCACAGAAACTGGATTTGATAAGAGTCTTACTCTAGGGAAAGTGGAGGGATCTATAAAGGTTTGTCTTGTTTTTTAGTCCTTGAATGCATCTGTCCGCATTCTTATAATATAGAACGCGGCATTTTGGGTTTAAGTTGCTAACTAGCTATTGCTCTTCTTTTATGGACTATTTTGGCATTTCTTGCAGGCCATTCAAACGGCTTTACAGAGGTTAAAAGATGGGTGTAGTATCGAGGAAGCAAAAGCTATTTGTGAACCAGGGATCCTCTATCAGCTTTTTATATGGCAGGTTGAATCAAAACCCTGAATACAGTTATCATAATTGTTAGATAATTCTGTGTTTACTATTCTTGACCACAGAGTAAAACAGCACCTAGGATTTTGTTGGGCTGAGCCTGTGCTTGTTGCGAACTTGTAGTAAACAAGTACCTTAACTAGATTATTAGTACAAATAGATTGTTGATAATAATACACTTATCCAGTTAACTTTTCAAATAGACAGATACCCTTTAGTAGTCCTCGACTAATGACTCACGTCACATATAAGACTCTCCGATTCTGTCAGCTAACATTTGGTAATTTTTGGCAATCGGATGTAACCTTTGTGGGTATTGGCTTACTGACTTCTTCCTTCTTCATTTGGACATTTATGGTTAGATGTCACTATTTAAATATTTCGTGGTGAATTTTGGTAGTATAGACGTATAGTCCTCATTTAAGTAAAATTTCTTTACTTTTGCTATTTAAAGAATTTGGTAGAAATGTGTGGTTTATCGGCCTGCACATTTGGATATTTATACTATGAACTATGTTATATACATAACTTATCCACACAAGACTCTAAAGAATGTGCTCTAGTAGAATTACTGCTGCAACTTAAATATGAACACTAAAACTTTATATGTTATGCTGATGCTGGTTACAAATATATTCAATCAAAAGAATATTAGAATTATTGAAACTATCGTCCATAATAAATAATTTTCATGTATACAATAAAATGACATGTGAATGATTAAGCTCATTATTTTACAGTTGTAAATAGGAATAGTAATTAAAAAGTGGTTTCTGTTTGATCTATATCCCTTTGTGTTAGATAGACAACATCAAAAGGAATTTCAAACCCAATCTTGATCCCCTATTTTCTTTTATGTTTGTGCCTCCTTCCCTCCTAAATCTCATGGTATAGGTAATTACCACAGATATCCATCTCAATGGATTTTCTAGTTGCTAAAACTCCATTGTGCATCATACACTCATACTTGAAAACGTTTGACGTGTGGGATGTCTCATACTTATAAACTTTATACAAATCATATCATCCTTGAAGGATATGAGATTAGTAATGCAGATACTAGAGGCTTTGTTTCACTTTGTATACATTTTATTTACACATGTAAAGCAGCATTACTCTGTTATTGCAATTTCAATAAGCCTGCTACTTTATGTTCATAATTATCAACACCTTGGAAAAAGTGTTATGCTTTAGCTCTGTAGGCATTACTCTGTATATTCATACAGATATAACACATTAAGTTTTTACTTTTTATTGGAAAGATAATCTTGGTTGTCAATTTACTTACAGAAGCAACTAAAAGTCTATCTTTCTCCATTTCTTCATGGCATGAGATATACATCCTTCGGTCGCCATTTCACTAAAATAGACAAACTGAAAGAGGTAAATTTGTTCTTTTTATTTTTCATTCTTTAAATACTGATTGCCAAGAGGATGAACATTTATTAAATTTTCTTATTTGTTTGCTCGAGCTATGTGGTATATACTTGGACATGTGTATGCATGTTTACATGTTTGCATTTTGGTGTCTTGTCTTTCGGTTTTTATCGTTCTGTACACAAGGGCAATGTAAAAGAATGAAAGTTACATATAATTCTTGGCTACATTTTATTAGTGAGATAAGAATGATCTTGTTCATCTTTATGGAAACATTATTCTCTGGGGATGACTAGCTGAAATGTGTAAAAATGCTTGGAATATGTCATTTATTGCTGTTGTAATTTTGGAACAAATATGTAGGGTATAATATATATATTGAAGACTTGGCATGTTTGATTTGTTTCATTAGTGGTCAAGTTTCTAATACGTTATTTGGGATAAATGTCGTTTGTAAGTATTTGACTCCTTGAAAATTATGATGATTTGTCTTTATTTACACTATTATTTTAAAAATTACTCTTTGTTTTAAATTAGTTATGTTAATTTTTTTCTTTAAATATTGAATGACTTTATTAAGAAAATGAGTTAATTAAACTTGCCATAACAACAATCTGAAAATTTTCTGATAATATAGATTTAAGAAGCTAGATGCACATAATTAGTTTAACTCAAAATATTTAAAAGAGAGAAGATTTAAAATAGAGTATAATATAGAGAATTCTTTAGATAAGTATAATATTAATAAATGAAATAAGTTTAAATGAACATGAATTTTTGTAGTTCTTAAACCAAAAAAAATGTTACTTTCGTGTGAATTAATTCTTTGTGCATGACAGATATCGTATGAAGTCAATTAAGTTATTTTCATGTCGTAAACATTCATGATACACAATGTAATTGGCTGTTTAAACCTTTTATTTTTTACTAGTCTATGGTTTTATGATGTTAATAATATTAGTACCTTATTTTACTAAGAAATGTTTTATCTTTCTCAAGTTCTTGTTTACTAATGTGACATCTTTTAATGCAGATTGTTGATAGGCTTCATTGGTATGTGCAAAATGGTGACATGGTATGTACTCTCTGTGTAGTGTGTAATTGTGTGTATTCCCCCTTTTTTTTTTGTGAATAAGTGATAGTTATAGAGAAGTAAGCTTTCTTTGCCATTTTGTTTGATTATATTGTATTATTTTATCAGATTAAATGCAATAATAATCTTGATATATATAAAAAGATTGTCGTGCATCTTGTATATATAAGACAGCTTGCTACAGACTACTTTATACACTAGTAAAAAAGAAAAAAAGAACGCATATTCAGTTCTTAATCTTTCAACTTCTCATTGCTTTGAATGAAATCTTCAGTGTGTATATTATTTATTGGATTTTACTATTGTTTCAACTAACTTGCGAATGTCCCACAATTATGTGTTATTGGTTGTCAGGTTTTAGACTTTTGTTGTGGTTCCAATGACTTCAGTTGTTTGATGAGATCAAAGCTTGAACAGATGGGGAAGTCATGTTCATTTAAGAACTATGATTTGATCCAAGCCAAGGTATATCTTTTGATCTAGTTTGCACTTTTCACAGCTAGCCACTTTGAATTTTGGTAGACGCATGTTCGCATGTTCTGTAAATGTGTTTTGGATATGTCTGTCTTTTATGAACTGAGCACATTCTCAAGATCAAAATGCAATGAAAAATTCTGTGAAGTTAGCTGTTATATGCATGCCGTGTGATGATAAATTCTAATAATGGATTAATGCATCAGTATATAGGGTGTGCTGTTTTATGAATGCATTACAGATTCCTGATACATAGAGAAGTTTATTGAATTTTGTCACTTCTAAGATGGAACTTGTTCTTCATCTTTTACTGCCGCGTTCCATCATGACCTGGAGTCATGGGAATTCTTTAAAACCATGACTTCTTGAAGGTTTGAAGATCACTTAAGGTGATCTCGTCTGATGTGTGGGGCGAATTCATAGTCAAAATAACATCTATTTTTGGACTGCTTGATGACTAGTTTCTTGTGAAACAATTTGTTTAGCATCTTTGATGAATGTTTTGTGTTCGCTGCAACTCTAGATATACTTCTATTGACTAGGTTTGTTGGGTTTGGTAATAGAGAAGAGGCAAAAATTATGTGGAACATTGCAATTTTTGCCACTATTTCGACTATTTGGGATAGGATTAGGCACTTAGCATCCATTTGGTGTAAAGCACTTGAAATTTTTTAAAGATTTTCCTTCAAACATGTTGAGAGTTTGGAGAGTTTTTCCCTTTTGATAGGTCTTTGTTTTCTTCTGCTTTGCTTTTATACAGGGCAACACTATTCCCCCACCTTTTTTTGTATCTTTTTCCCCCTCATCTTAATGGAATTTTTATTTTATCAACAAAACTATGCATTAATGTGTTAAAGGATATGCGCGATGTCTAATCTAATGTTAATGATGCTTGTAAGTTTATACATTCGGTATCAAAGCCATTGACGTAATCATTACGCCTTGTATATGTATTTCTGAGGTTGTCTTTCTCCTTGTAGAATGATTTCAGCTTTGAAAAGAGAGATTGGATGAGTGTAACTGCAGAAGAGTTACCAAACGGTTCTCAACTTGTAAGGCTCAGCAAAGCATTTGTTTCTTAATTAGATACATGAATGATGTTAATATTTAATATCTTTATTAATTTTTCTGTCATTCTCAACACTTAACTTTAGATCATAGGGCTGAATCCTCCTTTTGGGGTTAATGGCTATCTCGCTAACAAGTTTATTGAAAAGGCACTGACATTTAAGCCGAAACTCCTTGTACTTATTGTTCCAAAAGTAACAAAACGGTTAGTGTTGTACTATTGTTTCAATTTATTTGATATGGGATTAAAAAAGCTCATCTACCTTATACTTATTTCTATTTGCCAGACTTGACGGAAAGAAAGGTGGATATGATTTAATTTGGGAGGATGATGAGATGCTTTCAGGAAAGGTAACTTGTGGCTGTATGTCCATAACAATGATTTGAAAACTGAATCAGTCATTGACCCGCTTGAGTTAGAAGTTCAATGGTTTTAAGGTTCAACTGAGGTTTAACGTGGGTTGACTTGGATATAATAAAATAATATATTTATATATGAAAAATAATTTTTTTTGTTTTATTATTTTAAATTGGTTAACCACTAAACTAGACTGGTTCGATTGGTTTACTGTTTTTTATTGGTTCGTTAGCAACTGTTTTATCATGAACCTGACTAGACTAGTGGCTGGTGTTCAATTAACCCGGTTGACCGATCTGGTTTTCAGAACCATGCCGTAACTTCTATCTTGATATTGGGTGAAAATGTTTGGAAGTTGTTACTCAAATGTAAACACAGATAAGTCACAAACCTATCTAGTAATTATGGCAAGTATGGAGGCATCAAAGTTTTTCTCTCTCAGATAGAAAATTTTGTATTTTTTTTCCTACCAAAAAGCAAGTACAATATATACAAGATATTCGAATAGAAATTCTATATTTTTGTTAGTTGAAACAGGGTGTTTGTATTTGTAAGGTTTAGCCTGTTTTATTCTTGTTTGTTTTTCGATTGAATTATGCTCTACATTGTTGTGCTGAGTTCCTTCCTTTCAAAAGGAAAAGGAGTTTTTTTTTTTTTTTGTTTCCATTTTTGTTTGCATCTCCTTGTTTCTTTGTGTCTCCCAAAGCTAATTTCCGAACATTAACAAAGGGACATACATGTATATTAGCTCATGTTTTGCATTTTCTTTATGCCTACAGTCATTTTATCTCCCGGGGTCCGTTGACGTGCGCGACAAGCAATTAGAAGACTGGAACAACAAAACACCTCCTCTTTACCTTTGGAGTCGGTCAGATTGGAGTGCTCGCCACAGGGCGATAGCTCTACAGCATTGCCACATAAAGGACAAGTATGACCATGTGAATTCGAAAGGAATAGACATGAAGAATTATCTCATGGAAGAGAATCATGACTGCTATCAAGATTACCCTGGACTGCATGCACCTGGTGATTTCTTAAGCATATTTGATGGTGTTCCGGACGATAATAGCGGCGCTACTCCTGAGGAAGGTGCAACAAGCAATGCTTGTTTACCCGTCATCGAAGCTGAGAGAATGGTTATTGACATGGAATTATCTACTCCCTAGAATGAGCATTTCTGAGTTGTGCTAAAATAGTTTTTGGGTATTTGGGTGTAGAAAATAGGAAACTACCGAAATTGAATGTCTGAGAAGTTATTGTATTGACATGTAGTTTGGTGTAACTAATGCTTGTGATAGAACTAGTTGAAAAATTACAGTGGAGGTTGTTGTTTGGATGCTAGTAGTTAATTAGATAGAACTCTGTTGATTCAAGAAAATAACTAACAATCTTGATGATGACAAACATTTGATATATATGTAGTTGATTGTGTGCATTAATATTAAAGTTAAGGATCTGAAAATAAAAGTATATCAGTGTTGTATTAGCATTCATTGTGATTAATCTTACCAAATAGAGAAGGTAACAATAAAGGAATACAAGAGATCAAGACATGCAAAATAAGAAGGAATTTACTTTGATTGCAACCGGTCACAACATTCATGGCTGCCACGATCTGAAGAATTAAAAGAAAGATTTCTCTTGGTTTAAGCAGATAATTGATCTACATATGAAGAAACATTCAAGAAAGCAAGAAAACAGAACGAAGATACACCCCTTGAAATTAGTTATTATTATTATAGTTTTCTTCCATTGTTTTTGTGAGGCTTATTGTCACTTGTCTGTTTCATGTTGAGAGTGAATATTAAAGAATGATAAAAGGCAAAAGTGATAGATTTTTGAAAAAAGTCAATACTCATAAGTTTTGTGAGGGTTTGATTCAACCGTATGAGCTATGTAGTAGTTCATATAGTTCTCTTTCTTTTTATCTTATTTTTTCTTTTATTATTTTTTTTTTTTATGTGTTGGATGAGTATTTAGATGTGTTCTAGGTTAGCTTAAACATAGTATTTAAATGGGTGACCCTACTTCTAATATGTCCCACACTTGGCAAAGCATTCTCAAAGCTGGCAAATGCTTAAAGAGGGATATTCTTGGTGTATTGGTTCAATAGATCTGCCTTTGTGGTTTGATAATTGGAAACCTCCGGGAAACTTGGCTAAGCAACTGCCTTATGTTCATGGCTTACATTGTTTGGAGAGATGGTGAGTGGTAATTGTCTTCTTGCTATACTATGATTCCTGAGAATTTAAAAATGGATGTCAATAATTTTAATCCTAAATATCCTAGAGATAACGTTATTGGCTGAGTTTAGGGGACTTCCAACCTTTACACTCCAAAAATGGTTATGATTGGCTGGGGAAAGAAAGTTTGGATGGGAGAGAAATTTTGATTGGAATTGAGTTTGGCATATTACGGCCCCAGAGAAAACTAGATTCTTGATTTGTTAGCTTTGCATATTACGGCCCTAGAGAAAATTAGATTCTTGATTTGGTTAGCTTTGCACGATGCTCTGCCTACTACATCAGTTAGATATCGTAGATCTCTTGCTACTTCCTTTATTTGTCCTCGTTGCTTTTGATGAAAATGAAACAATCCTCCATTGTCTTACAGATTGTCCTAGATCGTTGGCTATTTGGTCTCGACTTGGCATGTATAATGATCGGGATTTCAACATGATGGATTTGTTGCCTTGGATTAGAAAGGATTTAAGAGAAAGGGGCATGCTCTTTTGTGCAGCTCTCTGGTGGATTTGGTGAAACAAAAACAATGACATCTTTCAACCAGACAATTCTCGATCCCCTATTAAGGTACACTATCTGAGTCACATGCTTTGATTGATTATTCTTTGCCTAGTGATATCTGGCAAGCCCCTCCTCCCAATTTTTTCAAGTTAAATTGTGATGCTAGTATTATCCATAGTTTAGCTTTCAGGAGTTATGCTTGTATTATCTGAAACTTTGCTGGTGATTGTGTCAAGGGTTGCCATGGTTCTTTACTTTGTGTTCGGTTACAAGGGGTGAACTTTATGCTGTCTTGATTGGTTTACTTTTAGCTTAAAAAACTGGTATTAAAGATATTATCCGTAAATCTGATTGTGTGAAAGCGGTTTTGTTAATCAAGAATGCTAATGGGGCTGTTAATGCTTTGGATAGAGAAATTATCACTAAGATTCATGATCTCCTCTTGAGAGATTGGAATATTACTCTATCTGTTATCACTCGTTCAGCAAACATGGTTGCAAATGTGCTGGCTTGTATGGCAACAAGGGTTCCATGTTAATGAGGACGTTCTGAGACTTCTTAATTAGGATATGGCTTATGCTAGTGTTCCTTAATTTGGTTGCTTGTTTGTAAGATTGATCCGGATACCAAAAAATAAGGTAGGTTAAATATAAGTGTCTCGACTTTCTTTCTCAGAAAATCGGACAGGACAGGAGTGCGGAAATAACAAGAAAAAAAAATGAATAGGCTCATAGGTTGTTTGGCAGCTTTACGCGAATCCACACAAGTTAACTTTACACAGAAGGGCCACCACCTAACTGTAATCAAATTGATTATAGTGAAAATTCTATTTTGGTTTGTGGTAAAGATTAAATGCAAGTCTAATTGCATTTTGCCACTAAATTAGAATATATGATAATATCTTCTTTTTTCTTTATATCTATTTATGCTATTTTAAAACGAGATAAAAATAACAATAATCTCCTAATTTTTAAACTTAGAGAAGTATACTTTCATAGTCTAATTTATCATTAATAATTTTAAAGTGCAATTTTTTTTCTCCCTTAGATTCAACCCCTTTTTAACGCAGAAATTTTCAAATTTTCTTTTATTTTCAATGAAGGAGTTAAAGTAAGGATTTTTTCTTAAATAAAATAAAAATATATACTTTATTTTCGAAAACAAGTAAAACAAACTTTATTGCTCAAAATATCATTTTAAATGAGTTGAGTTGTATTCAGAAAGTCAAACTAATGTGTAATGACCCATTACTATCATATTAATTGATCAAAATAAATATCAATATCAATGTAAACTGTAAACCCACTTTTACGGGAAGGCATATTGAATAACTAATATACTTCATCTACATTATTGTAACAACTTCAATAACATTCAGAAGAGAGACTTTAAAAGTTAATAATAAAAGAGGTGCAACAGAAAGATAGTGATAAATTACAATGCAATTAGGACCTAGGTCATGGTTGATTTATAATACATGGCTTTGATAATGACTAAAGTTTCTACTCAGATCAGAATAGAATGGGATTGAGGAGTTCCATTTGAGTAAAACCTAAATTGAGATATCGTATATTCAGGGGTATGCCAAATTCTTATACTTTGATATAGGATGAATTGCTCTGATTATTTTATGAAGAATTACAGATGCATGAATGCTCCATCAAGCCAGAATCAAATAAGTTAATGGTTGAGTAGCTGATTCACCATATGGTCAATTTGGATAAATAGTGTATTTGAATAAAAAGTGTATATAATAGCATCCAAAGCAATATGGGTCATCAAACAATCATCAAACAGTAAAGACTAGTTACTTTTTTTAACTCCTAAGAGGGGAATTCTCAAATATTTCATGGAACAAATATATGCTACCAGACGACTTGGACCAGAAGTTGATCAGCAATGAAGAAGACTACCTATGGCATGAATGATGCTGACAACTGTGTACCCATACAATTCAGACGACATGATAGAAGATCCATGATACACGATAATGACGTGAGGCGGTTCAGGAACCTATCAAGACAACACCCACTGGTGTTCATCAAGTTACGTTTTATCAAGTTGGGAAAGTTCTCTGCCCCGATCCTCACTCGTGCGCAATCAAATGCTCTAGGAACCAATGCTAGAAGAGTACTTCTATGCTGGTGAGGTATTCCCACAAGTTGTCAAGGATCACATGTCCAACTTCTTTGGGACATTGTTCAACCAGGAAAGGGATCAAAGCCGTTGGGAGAAGGCAATAATGGGCATATGTTATTGATCTCATTCCGAGTAGGATGACATCTAAGACATCGAGGTAAAATATGATTTTTCCATTACGCTGCAAATATATATGATCAAATATGACATTTGAACAATTACTGTTAGGGAAGCTAGATATGCATATAACCTCTAGAACATTCTTTTTCATGATATGGAAACTGGAAAGTTGCAATATTAACTACATATGTACCAAGGTTATACAACAAACATTTCGTGTACGAAGTTTGTATTGTGTTCGTTAAGTTAAAAGTAAATTAATTACTTTTATGAAGAGATGATGTTTGAACAACCAAGGACGTCAATGTTGGAGTTGTTTATTTAGTAATTAATAGTTGGCCAAGTATTGGTAACATGCACACATTTGCAGGATGAAAATCTACATGGTAGGATTCTCCCATCAAAAAGGCCTTTTGACAACTTTTCATTTCATTAACTGTTCATTTGATGAAATCAAGCATAACTTACTTCTTCCTCCTATAAGTACACGGTGTACTAAGGTAGGAATCTCCTAAACTCTACCAAAGAAAAATACAAGAAAAAAGTAGGAAAACGAGAAAGAGATACAAAAAAAATTTGGCATTCCAAAAGATTGCCACTATGCGCGGGAAAGTTTTTCTTGAACAACGACAGTAATAATCACCAAACCAACATTTCAAAGAACCTCACCTGTAGAAAAATTACAATCCAAATAGGTTATCCCTTTAATCGAGTCTTCACAGGGGAAATTTTTCTAGAATAAAATAAGTAAACACTTTATTTCCGTAAAAAAATTAACAGAACATTATTTACTGCTGTCCAATTTTTTTTTGCTGCAGGTGGTCGCAGTTCGCCGCATCACTAGGCGAACTGCAACCATGGTCACAGTTCGCCGAGACACTAGGCGAACTGTGACCATTTTTCAGTTCCTTAGTGTACGGTTGTCAGAGTGGTCACAGTTCGCCCAATGTCTAGGCGAACTGTGACCAATTTTGCCCTATAAATAGAGAGCACTCCAAGCCCGATAAGCATCACAACTCACTCTATCACCCACCACTTCTTCATCTTTCTTCCTTCCCTTTAGCTTTCCCTTTTTTTACTTTTGATGTTTTTTTATTCTATTTAGTTGTTAGGTTTAAGTTGTTTAGCAATTAAAATGTCTGAGCCTCCGTTATTGTCAATTCATTATGATGGGGAAATCACGGCAGACCATAATGGGTCTGTTGTA
>JASCZI010272389.1:0-14038 GCA_036250425.1 Stylosanthes scabra | reverse complement strand
AAGTAGCACATAAATAAATAACTAACTAAATAAAAAACCTAAATAATTAACTAACATATACATAATGAACTAACATATATATAAATAATTACCTAAACAAATAAATCATTAAATACATAACTATCTAAGTAAATAACGAACCTACACATAAATACCTAACTAAACTCCTACATAAACAAATAAACAAACATAGAAAATAAAAAAATGAATAACTAAACAAAATAAATAAATAAACGACGTAAAAAAAATTAAAGAGAGAGGCGGGAAAAAGTTACCTGGGGAAGAGTGGAGAAATGAGAGGAAAGAATGGGGAGAAAGAGAGGAGAGAGAGAGTAGAGAGTGAGGAGAGAGTGAGGAGTGAGTGAGAGAAGAAAGAGAGCAGAGAGTGAGGAGTGAGTGAGATGAGAGGAGTGAGCTGAGGGGAGGGGCTATTTATAATGTTCCGAACTGGCTTCAGTTCGCCTAAACATTAGGCGAACTGCGCCCTTGGTCACAGTTCGCCGCAACACTAGGCGAACTGTGACCATCTGCCAATAAAAAAAACGGATTTCGGTAATTAATGTTGTATTATTTTTATTCTGGAATTAATGATTTCCATTATTTTATAACGGCAAGGGTGCCATGTTTGCTAAAATCGGGTTATTAGGAAGCATAAATAATATAAGTATTTTTCTACTCCTAAATCCAAAAGGTTATCTTCGATTTCATTCATTGGGTAAACATAGACGCACAAAAAATTGTTGGTTTACTCAAGTTGAAAATGGTGGTAGTGTAGTTTCGCCAGAATAACATGTTTTATTTATTTATTTATTTATTGGCAGAACGTGTATTTTATATAGGGCTTAAAAGATACTATAGATATTCTTCAAAAATATTTTTTAATATGCAATTTCTTCGATATAAGACTGGTTTTTAAAACTGATAGGAAAGAAAAAAATTATGTTTTTAATTGGTTCTGATCATTTTTACTTCATTTGTTAGGAGTATGCATTTTATTATTGATGTCCTAATTTTCAGAGTTGCTCGAGTCATCATCTCTACATTGCCATCGTGGTTGGGTAACACATACCGCTTCGAATATGAAGAACGAGAGGTGAACAAAATGCCATTTTTCGTTATTCATAAGAATATGTGTGTGTGTATGTATACCATATATAATCAATTCACTAATGTAAAACAATTTATGTAATACCTAAAGACATGAAAGATTCATCACGAATCACTTAAAATGGGATTAAATGTGTTTATAAGTGACAGGATACTAGAGTAAAACACTTTGACTAATGTATTGGTTTTGAAGTTCTCACTGATGACCAATAGAAATATCATTTTTGTTGTAATCAAAGAAATTTGTAAAACCGGAGGTCTCCTGATCTTTTCATTGCAATTTACAGGATATATATGCTACTAGACGACTTGGCCCAGAAGTTGATCGGCAATGAAGAAGACTACCTATGGTTCATGAATGATGCTGACAACTGTGCTCCCATACGATTCAGACGACAAGATGGAAAATTCATGATACGGCAATGACGTGAGGCGGTTCAGGAGCTTATCCATCAATCTATGTTTTATCAATTTGGGAATGTTCTCTGCGCCGATCCTCACTCGTGTGCAATTAGTGCTTATGAAAACAATGCTAGAAGAGTACTTCTATGCTGGTGAGGTACACCCAGAGGCTGTCAAGGATGACATGTTCAACTTCTTTAGGACATCGTTCAACCAGGAAAGGGATCGAAGACATTGGGAGAAGGCAATAATGGGGCAGATGCTATTGATCTCATTCCGAGTGGGATGGCATCTGAGACATCGAGGTAAGACATGATTTTTCCATCACATTACAAATATATATGATCAAATATGACATTTGAGCAATTACTGTTAGGAAAGCTAGATATGCAAATAACCTCTAGAACGTTCTTTTTCATTATATGGAAACTGAAAAGTTGCAATATTAGCTACATATGTATCAAGGTTATGCAACAAATATTTCTTGCATAAAGTTTGTATTGCGTTCGTTAAGTTAAAAGTAAATTAATTACTTTTATGAAGAGGTAACGTTTGAACAACTAAGGACGTCAATGTTGGAGTGGGTTATTTTACATTTAATAGTTGGATAAGTATTGGTAATTTGCACACATTTGCAGGCAAAACACAAATTAAAGAATGAATAATATATTCTTAAAAATTATAATAATTAATACTTTGAATACGCACGCTAGTTTATATAATATATATCATGTAACATATATATTACAAGAAGAAATAGACAGCGGTTGGCTTATTTAATTTTATGATACACAGCTCACTATGATATATATGGAATGGAACTCTAATTTAATTAATATATATATATAATATATAATTAATTGGGTACGGTCTTGAAAGGGGGCCTAGAAAGTGTTGGTGGGGGATCATATCTTCCATAATCTCTTGTGTTAACCCTAAGAAGCCTCTCATGGATGATTCTTATTATTTCTTCTTCATTCAGTTGTTTCTCTGATCTCTCCTGCCAAATTATTATGTTATCATCATTGCAACTCAGTGAAAACTACTTCAAACAATAATAATGAGATGCTTCAAATTAAATATTGAGAAAATTATTATTGACAAAACACGGTTATTAGGACTTAGGTTATATATCAAGAATGCTACGTGTATATTAAAAAAAAAAAAAATCAAACATCAAATTAACCATCGTACTTTTAATTAGTTTATTTTTGGTGTGTATATAACATTATATTTAAGCTTTATTCAATGACAATAAATGCGGTTAATTTTATTTTTTAATAAGATTTCTCCTATTCCGAATGAGTTTTCTAATCAAATGGCAAGTAAATGGTGAATCTTCAATCAAATAATAAAAGTGATTTACAAATTTACGACCCATTTATTCTCTCTTATTTTATTTAGGAAAATGTTCGAGAGACAAAAAAAGTTTCAACAAAATAGCCTCCACTTTTATAACAATTTTATTTGCATACTAAAATATATATGAATACATGTGTAATCACTACAACAAATTCGTCAATTAGCGACGGTTCCGCTAAACTGCGGTTAGCAGCGATTCTCGCGGCGATTCTAAAATGTGTCGCTTGGTTTCTGGATTTAACGGCGATTTATATCCAACCGCCGCTAAAAAGGTGCATATTTCAGCTGTTTTGGGAATTTAGCGGCGGTTGGTATTGCAATCGCCGCAAAACGTTGGGAATTTAGCACGGTTTATGTCCAATCGCTGCTAAATATGTGCACTTTTTAATTGTTTTGGGGATTTAGCGGCGATTGTTGTAAACCGCCGTGAAATGATTTTTTTCTAGAAAACAAACCAAACTTATCTATACATTTATACATGCTAATAACTTATTGCGTCGGTTTAGCGGTGGTTTTAGCAAAACCGCTAAAATCGCCGCTAAACGCAAAAGTTGCCGACCAATTATACAAATCGCCGCTAATTGTCGATTAAATCGCCAAAAAAAACCGCCGCTATCTAAGACTTGTAGTGAGTCTCTAGAGAGTGTGTATGTGTGTAGTATATTATATACACAAGCTTTTCAAATAAAGCTGCACGCAAGTAATAAGAAGTTATATTGTAATCTGAAGTTTAATTTTTGTTCACTCCAAATAATCGTTCACGTATTTTATTCTAGTAATTTAAGTTTTGGAAATAAAAAAGTATATATATTCATGAAATTCTAAAATATTTAAGATAACAATATCTTGATGACTCTTAACTAATAATATCATGCAAGTATGTATGTGTATGTATATACCTCTTGTATATCACTAACATCTGCAGCCACGTTATTGATCAACTTTGATCTTCGTCCTGTAAATGCATTAATTAAGCACATTCACAAGGTAAATTACTTGCTTGATTTATTTTACAGATATATAGAAAATAAAAGTAATTAAGCAGAATATTTATGGCTAGTTATTCACATGCCTTCAACAATATAGGTTGTAGTTATATGGAAGTTAATAATTTAATATGAATTAAAAATAAGAAACACTTATTATTAATTTTGGACGTACATATATATATATATATATAATTAGGTTTGTTCTTTTAGATTTAGCCACGCTAGCTAGCTTAGGTTCTCTCTGACAAAGTGTGATTATTATGAGTGGTGGTGAGATAAAAAGAAGATCGAGAAGATAGATACATAAATTAAAAAAAAAAAAAGAAAAAAAGAAAAGAAAAAAGGAGCAACTAACTAACCTGCAAAAGAAGTTGTAAAAAGTGAGGAAGAAGAAATTAGGAGGAGGAAGAAGAGGATGGTGAGCTTCTTCATGATAATGATAATGAGGACTGAGGAGCTCTCACAGAGTTGAGAGATACACTGATGATGATGTTAGTTTCCTAATTCTTATATATTATTCGAGAGGGAACAATAATATATAAAGTGAGGTTTTGACTGTTTATTTTCATGAATTAAATTTCGATATACTATCAATATATAAAACAGTTTTAGACATGTATTTATTTAATTGCGTAATATCATAAAAAAAAATGATTGTCACCAAAAAAAAAAAATATCATAAAAATGATGATTTTTATATAACATTGCTAGGTAATCAACAAAAGTTTAGCCAACAATTTAAATTGGATGTTTTATTTCTTTAGTTTTTAGATGTTTTATTTTCAAAAATTACAAAGTTGACTTATTATTCGTTAGGTTTCAGATGTTATATGAATTTTATCGTGAATGTTCTTTAAACAATGATTACGGATGTTCTGTTTTTTGTTGGTTAGAAAAATATTATTTATCTATATTTTTTTTCTATAAGTCATATAAATAATCATAAAAATGAACTAATTTTAATAAATCAATATAAATCAAAATTAAATTCTTACTTTTTTAAACAAAACATGTTTTGTGATATTTGGCAATAAATGTTTGAGTTATACTATAAAAAAAAGTGTTGAATTATATTTATATCTGCTTATGCTTGGACAACAAAAAAAAAAAATCCGCTAATGCTTATGCCAATTAGATAATAATTTAAAGTTAGATTATTTAATTAATTTAATATCTATAATTTTATTTATATAATATATATTATTATGAATTTATTACATTGAGTTAATTAGTATTACCTAATTATTATCATAGCAATAATTGAAAAACACAAAATAAGATAATGTTAGATTAATTTGAGTTAATTTTCTTTTATCTCTCGAACACTTTTGTATTATATACACTACAATAATTCTATTTGCACACCGAAATCAGCTACTAATGTATGATAACACATATTAAAATACAAAATACATATGTAATTTAATTTATTTTTTATATATTTTGTATTAATATATATTATGCATATATTGGTGGCTGATTTTGTATTGATAGCTAATTTTGATGTACACTCTTATATATTAACAGTTGGGTGTTTATTTAATTAATCACTTATTTAATTTTAAGGGTAGCATACGATAATTAGTTATATTAGATAGAGTTCGTCATCTAATCTATGATCATAGTTTATTTTTTAATTTATGATGAATCTTTTAATAATGTGTAACCTTATTGTATAATAGAATATTGGTACGTATTTATATGAACTCCAAGTTTGTGCAAAACACCATACTCACTCAATTACAAATTAATGCTAAATAGTTCCAAATAGTATTACTACTGTTTGGCATCCTCACCATTAAATAATGAAGCATTAATATTAATTTGAGAAATAATTAATTCACGAATCAATCTTTATTTTGGGTTTCTTAATTGAGAAAGTATTGGAAGCCAATATATTTGGAAACCAATATATTTGATAGTGATAATAGATGAGTTACGGATGATAACTCATATATATATTTTTATTCTGTTTGAATGATAACGTTTTTTAATTTTGGATAATAATTTTTTTTATTTTATATGATAACTTAATTATTAGCTTCTTAATATTAATTTCGTATCGTTGTATGTTTTTCTTAATTTAATTTGAAAATATCCCAAATATTATAAACTAAGAATAATAACAAATTGAAGTATAATCTATTTGTTTCAAAAGAATTATATTGATCACAAAAAAAAAACTTAATTAATGTTATCCTAGTATTAAAAGCAAACAATTATTTGAAAATATTGAATTTTTCTTAGCTTTATTTAATCTTTTTGGATTGATATTTAAAAGATGAAGAAATATGTTAGTTGACAACATATAAATTTATTTCACACACTACACTTGTACACATATATTTTTTTTAAGATATTTAAAATGAAAAAAGTTGGATGGAGACCACTTTGCTTTTGTTGGAGCACTAACTCTAAGATGTTAGTGGAATAATGATACTAATTAATTAGGATAATAGTTGAAATCTGACCATAGTGGGAAATTATTAGGATGCCCCAAATCTTTACAACAAATCAATATTTCAAACCTTATGAAACCTTTACAAAAATGTTTTAGAAGCCTAAATCATTTTTTAAATTATATCTTCTTAAAACTTCTAAATAAAAAAGTTTTAAATTTTTTATTCTTTTATGTTTTAAAATATAATATTTATATTTTAAGTATTAAAGAATAACTACGAAAATAAATTAAGATTCTTTGTCACTGCTAGAAATTTTTATTTGTGTTGTGACAATATACTTTTAGTTGTTACTATTATTGAAGACCAAAAGGGCTACTATATATTGAAACTCCAACTCTTTCTTATTATGAATCAACAAGAATAATTATTAATGTTACCTACAATTAGCTTATGATGCATGGACACGACATTGATCATCATAATCTATATCATAACGTTTTATGGCATTATGAAATTTGATCTCATCTCTATTATATATAGTAGTAGGCTAAGCATTATAAGATGAAATCAAAAGAAGCTTGAATGGAAAGTTAGAAAGCATGCTTAGGGATTAAATTAATTAAAATTAAAGGGATATCATCATCAATCTAAAAGGGTGTGCACACAAAGTGACATTAGGTTGGCATAAAAATATTTAGTATTTGTTAATTGCAAGTGCTTCCAATTATCCATAACGACAAAGGATAAACGCACCTATTAACAATGAAATGACATCGGTGGAGAATAAAGGTAATAAGCACTCTTCTAATATTTTAATTAATAAATTAAATTAAATTAAAGCTGGTTTAGAATGTTCATTATTAGTTCACTTAAGTCAAGCATTATCTTCTCCTACCTCCTCTCTTATTGTAGGATTATCATTTAATTTGGTCAACTCATCACAAGGACTTCTTATTATTATTGGTTAAGAAAGTAAAAAATAATTAACACTAATTTATGTGTTAGGAATGTATACATCAGTGTAATAAAACAAAAAAAAATGAGCATTTCAATGATCACTTAAAATTATTATTATTATTATTAAAGTATTTTTTGTGATTATTAATTATGAAAAACTATTCTAAATATTCTTAAAGGTTAATAATTGTGTTAGTAAAAAACAATTTAAGCAGTGACAATTAGATTCTCCACGTAATTAATGAATAGTAAATACGTTAGATCTTTCGATATATGGATAGTGTGAAAAGAAGCAGAGTTATCCATGTGTTCCGTTATCTATAGTGATGTATCATATTGCTACCACATGAACATGGAGATAACGTCGTTTTGGACAGTAAAACATTCGTTATCTTCAAAGTTTTCATATAACCCTCATCAACAATTCTCTATTTATATATACTATGAACCATAATAGATTTTTCTCAAAGGATATACATTCGAAGTCGAAATCCTCCAACCTACTAAAAAATTAAAAGTGTTTGAATGTTTTTTTTTTTTTTTGACTAAGACTAGTTGTTTATTCACAATATTTTAATTTTATCTTTAATATTTGATATTAATTTTATTTTCTGTATTTTAATTATTACGTTAGCATCTCCGTTGATGGTGTATGGTAACCTCTAAGAATATAATTGAAGTATATTTTAAAATGTTAGAAACAAAACTACTTATCAAAAATAAACTTTAAATAAAAAATATACTTTATCCTACTTTTTACATTAAATATAAAATTGTAATAAAAAATTTACAATGCTTTTATGGACAGGGATGCGTTTGGTTTTCGTTTCCATTTTCTATTTTCATTTTCAATGTTTTCTGGATTTTGTGAAGGAAAACGTGAAAACAGCAGAAAACATGATTTTATTGTTTTCCCTGTTTTCTCTTTTTCCTTCACAAAATCCAGAAAACAGAAAATACTAAAAATGAAAACAAAAAATAAAAACGCAAACCAAACATACCTTTAGCTTGTTTATAAGTGAAAGAAAAAAAAAAGTTTAACTCCTAAATTTTTTAAATAAAAAATAAATTATTATAGATTTTAAAAATGGTCCAACTTTATACCAAATAAGTTAATGTAAAATGAATAAAAATTTAATTTTGATGCGTTCGGAATACCATATTAACAAAGATAACAATTTTTGTACGATATAAATAAATAAATATAATTGAACAACAATGCAAAATGTATATTGTGTCAAAATTAAATTCAATTAATAATATCTATTTATAGATGTATTGAAGCATTACTAAGACTACATCATTGATCTTGTCATGTATGATATCGATTTTGGTCATAAACCTTCATGAGTAATCAGAAATCATGTATATGAAGACAAGGATCTTTGACTTTATAATGCCTTCTAATAAGCAACAAAAGGAGGAAGCATTGTTTTTGATGAATGCGTTCATCAATATGCTTCGGATAAGTCCATGCAACGTTGCAATTTGCATAGTAAACAGTTATAGTTTGTTATTGACCGCTTAAACGAATAAGTAATATTTATTTTATTGTCTCCTACATCTCCGCGATGGATTTTTTGTTTTTTTCACTCGCTAATATATATGAAACTCGGACGTTTTGTTGAATTGTCGTGGATGTAGAACAAATTTTAAATACTTTATATAATTAAAAAAATATTAATTTTTTAAAAAATATTAATTTACATTTTAACATAAATAACGCATGAATATATTATCCATTCTTCACAGCCATGCCCTCTTATTATTACTATTTCCTTTGTAATTAAAGTGGTCTAGTTTTGATTATTGGGTAATGTGATAATAATAAAAAGAAAAGAGTAATTAATTTTTGAGAAAGTATTGAATTATTGTTTACATCCAACAAGGGCATCATCAACATTTTCACCCTTCCTCATAGTCTATGTCTTGATGTTCTAAAACTATACAGACAAATCTTTCGAAACCCATACATACACCATATCATATTTTTGTTTGTTTAGTGGGCTTGCTTAGAGGCGGAGCCTCGCATAGGTTAAGGGGGGCAATGGCCCCCAACATTGAGTTTTGTACACAAATTATAAGAAAATTTTAATTTAGCCCCTCCTAAATATTTATTTTTCATTCTTCTTTATTCTAAAATTAAAGTTTGGCCCCTACCTACAATTTACTCTAACTCCGCCTCTGCTTGTAGCACAATAAATTTGTTAGTTGCTTAATTATTTATTAGTTATTTAGGATGGTTGTTACTTAATGTGATTTGTATTTCCTGGACAAAAAAAAAGTGATTTGTATTTTAATTGTGTTTTAATCATTAATATTAGTTATTTAAATCAACCTAATCTAATAGCTATTAATATATTCTCGTATAAAAATATTTGTCACGGTATCATTAAACATGGTAGGTCAATAATAATTATCCATCGCAGATCAGAGCTTCATTTAAGGATTTGCTGTTGGTCAATGAATAGCTACATGCATAAGACGATATTCGAATTCCTGATCCTTACTTAAGCGAACTATAACCACTGGACCAACCTAACTTCGTTAAAATTAGAAAATTGTTAGTGCTATAAGGAAAATTGTTTTTTATTTTTCTCCTTTTGAATTTTTTAATTAATTAACTAAACCGTTAGTGGATCGGATATATTGATTTTCTGGTGTGATATAAGATTTTCGTATACTTGTATGGATATAGGAAAAGTCTTGGGAGTCAATGTACTTGATAGTGATGGTAGATGAGTTAGAGATGATAATTCATATATTCTTTGGGTGATAATTAATTTCTATTTAGATGATAACGTTTTTTTTTTTTAATTTTGGACGACAAATTAAATTTTTTAATGTTAGATGATATAACTTAATTATTGGCTCCTAAAGACTCCCTAGCATTGGTTCCATAGCACCGTTAATGAATATAAATAAATTCTGGTAAGAAATTTTATTGCTAAGAAATATTTTTTTATACATGTTGAAAGTTAAATGTTTTTTTTTTTTTTTACTTCAGATGAATATTTATTATGTGCAACAAAAATATAGTAAATACTAAAAATCAACCATTAAATAAGTCAGACAATTGCTATATCTTTAAAAATAAAAATATATGTTATTTAACTCTTTTTAATATATATTTTGATATATATTTCAAATACATTATAACCTAGGGTAGATTATTCTAATGATTTTAGCTATTGATTTCCCTTATAAAATTATTATAAAATATATACATAATTAATATAAGCGGCTAATTAAATCACTGAAATACATATGCACTATAATTTATTTGAAAAACATATTGTATTCTGTAATTTAACTTATATTATGCATATGTGACTTGCGTACACGAATATGATTTTATGTACTAATATAATTGTTAAGTTTTTTTTGGTTATGTGGAAAGAATTTGATTATTGTAAATGAACAAGTTTCATTATGCATATAATATGGCTAGATTAAAATAATTTGCGTCAATACAAAATCTAATTATTTAAGAAAAATTGCTTCCATATTTTATTATATATTTTATTATTTTAATAGAGTTTAGAGTTTTTTGTTTGGTATTAGGTTTTTTTTTTTAATTGTGACAAGATATTAGTCTAATATGATCTAAACTTCGTTAAAATTATTAATATTTTAGAGGAAAAAAATAGTGTTTTAATCACTTTTAATTTAAAATAGTAAAATTCACAAGTAATAAAAATTATAAAGTTAATAATAATTAAAATATTATTTTCTAAAGTGATTAATAATTTAAGAGAATTCTAACCTAATAGGGAAGATTCAGTTCATGTTCTCTTCCCCTTTTTTTTCATTCCCTTGAACATTTAGTTCTAAAGTTCTATAGTTATCTTATTTTATGTTTCTTAACCATGTGTTAAATCTCAAATTGGTCTCGAAATTTGAGTCGAACCTTAAATTAGCCCATAAATTTTCAAGTTACTCAATTTGACCCCCAAAATTTTAATCTGTAACTCACGTCGGTCCCTGAATAATTTTTCGTTAACGACGTGTTGATGTGGCATATTGATGTGGACAGTGACACGTGTTAAAATGAGATTCAACCACGTGGAATTGAGTGACACATGTCACAATATTATTTGTCCATGTGTCACTACTATGTTATCATTGTGCTTAACTCAAAAAGGTCCTCGAAATTTCACTTGTGATTCATTTTAGTCCCTAAAATTTAATGAACCCAAGTCAAATTAGCCCCTAAAATGATTTTTTTTTATTTCATAAATACAAAATTATTAATATTCTTTAAACCTATTAATTTTCTATTCACTTTTATACAAGCAAATTTAATAAAAATTATTATTACATAATAGAAAAGACTATTTTAATTTAAAAAATTTATTATACAAAGAATTATTTTATAAAAACGATGATAAAATGATTTTATATATTAATTGAACAATTTTCATTGCTTATACCAACCATAATAATATAATAATATATGTAATTTACGAAGAAAGATGTGTAAGGGTTTGATTTTAAGTATGAATTTGAATGAAGAAAAAACAAAGAAAAAATAGAAGAATTTTATATCTATATATAAAAAATAAATTTAATCTTTCTATTTATTTATATTACAAACACATCATTTATAATATTGTATGTATAAATCATTTTAGGGGCGATTTGATTTGGGTTCATTAAATTTCAAGGGCTAAAATGAGTCGTGAGTGAAATTTCAGGGAATTTTTGAGCCAGGAACAATGATAATATAGTAGCGACACGTGGACAATAATATTGTGACACGTGGATAAACCATGTTATGACACGTGGCACTGTTGTCTACATCAGTATGCCATGTGTTACTCGATTCCACGTTGTTAAATCTCCTTTGGACACGTGGCACTGATTGTCCACATCAACATGCCACGTTAACACGCCGTAAACGAAAAATTGTTCAGGGTCAATGTGAGTCACGAATTAAAATTTCGGGGGCTAAATTTAGTAACTTAAAAGTTCAATGGCTAATTTGAGTTGCCATTCAAATTTCGGGGGCCATTTAACTCTCTTAACCACTGTTGGGTACTATTAAATATAATAAGTGGGTAATTATAGATATTAGGTAAATAAAATTAGAACAATGCTACGGAATTAACTTTAGGGAGCAATTAGGGAGTCAATAAAATCAATTAGAAGTTAACATTTAAAACTGACCAAAGTTATCATCCAAAACTAAAGAGAGTTATCATTCGAAACATATACAAGTTATCATCCGAAACAGATTACAATTATCATCCGTAATCTCATCACTACTAACCACAGCCCTCACCAGAACAACAATTAAAAAAATAAAGAGTTATCATCCGAAATTAATATAATTTATCATCCAAACATAATATAAGTTATCATCCATAACCTAACCATCACCACCATCATCACCATCGTACATGGAAGAAGAAGATCTCACCGGTCACAGCCACTACCACCGCCGCCAGACAGAGACGTACGAAGAAGAAGAAGAAGTGACAGTGGCAGCAAGAAGATGAAGAAGACGAAGCGGCGGCGGCGACCGAGATCCTGCGATGAAGAAGAAGAGACAGGTTCTGTAAACCATATTACAATATGCATGCAAGGTTTTTATGATTAGGTTTTGATGAATGACAACCATTATGGAATTGAGGACAAGCATCGAAGGATTCAAGATATAATTTCGAAAGCAAACAACAAGACAAGAAGACGAGTCCGCAAGCTTTGAAGATGGTTTAGTATCTTAGGATTTAGGTAAACTTCTTGTCAAGAACCAAAGTTTATTATCTCTCTTACACACACACAAGAAAATGGTTTTAAAGAACAGGTTTTTCGAAAACTATGGCCGTAAAAAGTTTTATAACTTGTTAGCTGTTTTAAAGCTTAGTGCATGCTGTCAAACTTGACCTTTGTGCACTAAAGTGATGATAACATGAGCTACAGAGGTCCAAACGATGTGGTTCTTGTTGCATTAGAAAGCTAACATCCAGAGCTTCAGATTGGTATATATATGTCTATAGTTGACATTTATTTTTCACCGCGAAAATACAATAAACATCGATAGTAAAAAATTCAAAATTTTCATAATTCAAAATTCATTTCAATACACAACACTTGCTCCAAACCTTCTTGTTATTATACTTGATTTCTATATCAATTTCAAAGTGTTTTATGCACTAATTTGAGAGATACACAATATTTGGTTCATAGTTCTTCAATTTGTAATATCATACTCTTGTTAGAGAGCTTCCAAAAATCATTTTGTTGATTTGTATGATAAGAGATTGGTTCTCTTATTGTTAGAGTTGAGAGATACAAACACTATATTCGATTTAGATAAGCACTCAAGGAAATTCTTGAAGTTGGGAATACTTCGAGTGGAGTGGCCTGTCGTGAGAAGTCGTGAGGTGTTATAATTTTAGACTCAAGATTGTAAAAGGTTTTTCAAGCACCATTGAAGCTTGATAATAGTGGAACTTCTCAATAGCGATTGAGAAAGAGTGGACGTAGGTGAAGATTACGCCGAACCACTATAAATCTTGTGTATCAATCTCTATCCCTTATCTTTTACAATTCCGTTATTTATTTTCACAAGCATCTTTGCTAAGTAAAAGCTCCCTATAAGTACTTAAGAAGTGGCTTAAGTCCTCGGAAAAATACTAAGCAAAAATACTTGAGTTATTTAATTTCAAGTCTTTTAAATCTATATCAAGTGTTCTTGGAAACTACACGCTCCTTATAAGTGGCTAGGAATTGACTTAGTCCCTTGGAAAAATACTAGTACAAGCACTTGTGTTGTTCATTATTCTTAGATATTTACGTTTCCGCAAAAATTAT
>JASCZI010272388.1:18819-35854 GCA_036250425.1 Stylosanthes scabra | reverse complement strand
AAAAAAAAAAAAAAAAAAAAAACTAGAATTGTATATCACTAATCACATAACAGTAAAATAAGCGAGAAAATTAATTTAAAATTAGGAAATTTGAATAATAAAATATATATAGCTGTTTGCCTGTTTTGAAACAAATTTGCTTTTAGGATTGGACCAAGAGGTGACAATCAACTATTAAATTCCTCACCAATTTAAAATAGATAAGAGATTAGTTTACTTATCCGGTTAAATAAATATTTAGAATAAATTCCATCTTGTTCAACAACTTGTTGGCCAACAATAATTCTATAAATAAAATTCTGAGCTATTATAAATTAATTCTTTGACATCTAAGCCGCGAGAAACTAAAAAAATATCCAAGTCCTAGACCATACTACAATAATACTTCATATGAAGTACGGAGATAGACATCAACGAAAGTAGATCATCTGTCATGTCTTTTTTTAATTGTCTTTTTAATTAAACCATGACACATGTATTAATTTTATTAATTAAATAATAAATTAAAATTAATTCTTAATCAAATTGTGACACTAGTATTTGTTTTATTTATTAATTAGATAATAAAAAACTTAAAAACTAACAATTTTTATTTATATTAATCAATACATACATTATATTAGTGTATTTAACTTTTTCTAAAAAAATTATATTAATTAATTAATAATTACTAAAAATAATAAATTGTGTTAACTTTGTACTAGAACCATAATTAAGAAAAACTAATATTTACTTAAACTAATAATTGAATTATTCACTCTACCAAACTAATCTGGTTACAAATTGTGTTTAAGTCTAACATTTTCACATTCCTTATCCGAGCACTAGCTCCCTCCAGAAGAAAAAATAACAAACAAACAAAGTCGTAGACACTCAAGTCAAATCCAATTCACAAAATAATTTGATCTATCTACACCATCGTTGTGGTAAAGACCATAATGTTAGAGGAGTCAAGTCAACTCTAAAATAATAAGGTCAAATAAAATGTCGGCCAATTCAATCATGCCAAACATTTAGCAGCATTTTTCAAGCCTATCACATGTCTTAATTAAGTTGATGTTTGTAATATGGAATGAATTTTAATATCAATAAAATTAAAATCATTTGTATACATAGTGATAATTAATTATGTAAATTAAAATTTACAAAAAATATTTATAACTTTGTTCGCTTATATACGATAAAGAAATCAAAAAAAAAATTTATTAAGATAATATTTGTTTCCTCAACGTTTGAATTATAGTATATTTTCTTACAACTAAAATTTCAGCATCCTCAAATTGTCAAACAGTACAAAAAGAAAATTTGCTCCGTTAAATTATCTTACAAAATTGCCTTGAATGAAGTAAGCAAGGACGGGCGTATATAGTGCAGCAATTTAAGGACTAACTTTCAACCAGAAAAATGAAATTAGGCACACAATTATCAATTATCTAAATAACAAAATGCTTATGCAAAGGACAAATTTTACTATATTTTTCATTAGGGTGTTCACATTCAAATCAATTAAACAATATTCTAAAAACTAAGTTTCGTATGTTCCAATCTTACCTTGTGCATGCAGTAATTTATTGACTAGTACAAATTCTTAAATAGAGTTTCGAATCACAATATTTTATAGCCTATCAGAATGGGAAATACCATGAAAAGAAAAGAAAAAATTAGAAGTATAAAAATTTTAAAAGTTTATAATTGAAATTTAATTAGAGTTAATCCGAATATATTAAAATAATATACTGAAAACAAATTGTATTATATTGCTAAACAAATATTGATTGGAAATTGCTAAAATTTAAACAAATCAAAAACAGGTTAAAACTCAAAACTAAAACAATTTAGATTGTATATTGAGTTTTATTTGTAGCAAGTTATATATATTGCATTGAATTTTGAGAAAAAATTAAAACAAATTAACTGTTAACCTATTTTTAAAATTTTTTATTTTTTTCTTCTCAAAATTGAATAAACCAATTTTGCTAACATTCGGATCGAATAAGATTGTTTTAGAAAGTTTTAAATTATATTGATTTTTTACTCTAAGAACATATACAATTCAAGTCACACCCTAAACGGTTCTAGATATGTCCCCTAGTATTAAGAAAAGGCATTTAATTAGTAACTATCAATTGGAAAATCGCCTATATTATTGTTTGTTTTGCATCGTTGGAAAATTCTACCTGATCTCAAACGCCGTATATAATATACTCACAAAAGATGCAGGTGTCTCATCAAAAACTGAGTTACTTTTATTATTACATAAATTGTAAAATGGAATGTTCCATTTGAAACAACTTGTACGAAGGCGTCACCAATAATAATAATAATAATAATAATAATAATTATGAATTATCCTAAAACACCTTCCCACATTAAGTTTTTTATTTTTCTATAATTCTACATGAACAAGTAATTTTAGTCAATCAAATTCAATCAAGTCATTTATTTTTATGCTAAATAGAAGACTATTTCGATATCAAATAGAATTTTATTTATATGTAATGCTTTATACTATTTGACACCGAAATAATATTTTATTTAGTATAGAAATAAATCACTTGATTAAATTTAGTTAGCCAAAATCACTTGTTCAAATAGTATTATTTTTTTTTATAAAAAATAATTTTAAATACACACGCAATATGAAATTATGAATTGTTATCTTCTTTTTTACAACATAAATTGAAGACAAAACCTAAAAGAATGTAAATAAATAATATAAAAATCAACGAGTATAGGGAATCTATATCATGAGATTCCTTTTGTTTGTTTCTTCTTCTTCTCTTCTCTTTTTTTTTTTTTCCAAAAAATTTTATGTTTAATGATTCAAATATTGACATAGTCTAAATTAAATTAAAGATGTTAAATATGCAGGCAACGGCCAGCTGGTGGATGGAAGTTGGGACGTGCATGGCAGTATCAGTATCAGTATGGCACCACTCTTACTTTCTAAAATCTAACTAACAATGCTCCTTAGCGAGCAAAATTATTATTTTTGTCAACAGTTATATATTAAATTAAAATATATTAGATAAAAATGTAAAGTTAGACCGTTAAATTAAAAGAGTTGTGAATTACATACTGGCTAAAATTACTAACCAATGTAAATTAAAGGGTAATATTACATATATCATTGTACATCTCCACTAGCACAGAAAAATATAAATATCAGCACAAAAAAATTCATAAAACATATGAATATAATATGCAATAACATAAAAATAGTTATGTACACACAAATAATATACTTTAACATAAAAATTAAAATAGAAAAAAAATATATAAAAATATACAGTAATTATCATAAATTAATTCTAAATTAAAATGGACGTTGTTTAACATTTCTCTTTTTTTCTAAGATGCATCCTATATTCCTATATAATTATTACTTAGCATTATTAGTACAATAAAGTAATAGCTAGACTGCTAGAGAGAATATTAATTAAAAAAAAATACATACTTGTAAGATAAAATTATTAATTTAGCCAAAAAAGTATATATAATTATTTAATATAAAAAGTGTAATTTCATATTCATATCAAAATGCGTAAGATGTTAACTTATACATAAACTAGTATAAAGACAATAACTCAAGTTACCTTGTAGCTTTAAATTAAAGAGTTGATAAGAAAAAAATACTTCTTAAAAAGACATATTTTGTACATAAAAAATTTATTTTAAAATATATCGTTGGTTGAATTACCTCGATTGAACCTCAATGAAATCGAATTTTTACGCATCTAAACTTCTTGTTTAATTTTATCATAAGATGAATAATAATAGGTTCGACATGATTTTCCTATGCTTGATTTGATTCATTGGCATATATATCTACTCTATATTATTTTCATCATACAAAGAGAAGATATATAATATATGATAAAAAATTAAAAAATGGCCTAATACACGTACCTGATTATTGGTTATCTATATGATTTCCCTTCAAATTTGAGACTTGAGAGAAATACAATGAAATCACTATGAACCAAAATCCCTATCAACAAGAAGCTGTTAAATACTAATGGATATATAGAAAGGGCAGTGATTCAAGGTTTGTGAGGAGTAACTGAAAAGCAATTGACCCATTTAATTTTTGGTCATTTCTTATGATGTTATTCAGTTAAATTAGGCGTAAAGAAACAGTTAATGTATGTGAACTCCTTACCTTATCTAATGTTGGTGTTTTCTTGCAAGAGATAGGTTGCTTCTTCTTCCATTACCATTACTCGAATAATCCAAATGCATACACTTGTATGTGTAAACCTTAGGCTCCACAAGATACTTGTATAATAAGTTTACATTTCATGGCAATATACATGCTTATTATTTTAAGCTACTAAAACAGTATTAAAAATTGAAAAGGAGAGTAAAATAAGGTAATGAAGACAAAGAAAATATACTTTACACTTGGAAATATTGTTTTAGACTTTGAAATATTGTTTTCGTTTATAAGCTATTTTTTAGCTTAAAATTATTAGTTTGGATTATAATATATTTTATTTCTTTTTTATCCAAACATTTTTTTTAAGTATCTGTAGAGTGTTCCTAAACATGCTCTAAGAGGAAAAATAGAGAATGATTCAATTTAGACATGTAATGTTCCAATTAAGGCCGGCAAGTTATAAAAGATTTCAGTTTCTTTCTCTTTTATCACATCCTCTTTGTTTATTTTTGCAGCCTCATTCTTATTCTTTTGTTTTTCTCCTTCTAAGTTACCACATTTTTACCCTTACTGCATGAATTCAGTAACATTTCACCAACTACAACCTTCCAAACCAAGCTGTCCAGTTAAGACACAATTATAACACACAATGAAAGAGAATTACCACAATTTTGGGTTGGAAAATTTCATATGCTAGACATCAGTAGAAGTAAGAAGTAAACAGCAAGAAGTACTGTGTTGAATAACAGGGAAGCTCATGCCATTATCTTGGCAGACCTAACAAAAAGAGTATCAACGACTTTTCCAGTATTCGAAATGGTTTCCAGAGTTGCAGGATATATGGCATCGGTCTTGGGGTCGTCAAATATGATGAGGCATCCAACACCTTGATCCAATGTTCCGGCAAACTTCTTGTCCAAGATCATCTGAGACAACTTCCGCTCCACATGATCGATAGGCAGTTCAATGAGCTCAGCAATGTGTGCAATCTCGACCCTTGAGAATGGCTCGATTAACCTGCAAAGATTCTGCTCGAGAAGGGTATCATACAGGGATTGTAAGTGCCTGTGGACGATCGGGTCTTCCTCCAACTGCGGCTTGTAATCCCGCAGAGCAGTCTCGAACAACTTCAGGGAGCGCTTAGAATGAGCATCTGCAACAGCTTTCATTGCATCTAAGTCGGGGCCAACATACTGTAAGCCAGCTTTAGAAGATATGATTCCACCGACGTCATCAGCTTGATTCACCATGATCTTACACAACAACATGTATTTCAGGCTAAAAACAGCCTTTGGATCTTCAAGTGCATTGAAAGATTCAAAAGCTTCAAAGAAATAACTGTATGCTGTTTTATAATCCTTCTCTTCAGCATGCAGTATTCCACTCTGCAGATCTATGGCGCCTTGCTGTGCCGGTGGCACATAAATAGCATTTGCAGCTGTTCTTGCTGCTGTGAGTGCAGCTTTTGCCTTTGGAAGGTTTCTTAACGAGAAGTGTAGCTTGCTTTCCAGCAAGTCTATGTCTACAAGTAAAAGCTTGTCATCTAATCTTCTAACCTCTTTGACCAAGCTAGAAAGAAGAGTCAAAGCTTCTGAATACTCCTTATTTTCCATTAGAAGTGCTGCAAGCCTTGCCTCAACTCGCTGCCTCAGGAATGTACGCTTCTCGGCACGAGTCCATTGCACCATTTCTTTGCAGAGTGCAATTTGAAGATCAGATGTCCCTGGAATTTTAGCAACTGCATCAAGTATTCCCCTGACGATCTTTGCAGTTTTTGCCTTAGGGATCAAGGAGAAAAAGGGCCTCAATTGGGTGAGAAGGTTGCGCAGATCCTCCCCCCTATTCTCTTGTCTTAGAAGGTCAGTAAGGTTTGTGATTGCCTGCTCTTTCATACGCAAAGCTTCGGGAGAAGAAGAAGGATCCTCGAGTACACGATAAAGAATAGAGATAGAATCAGATGGGTTTTTGGCCTCCATTGCAAGAGCAAGTGACTCTGTTGTTGCAGAAAGATGAGATGAAGCCATGGATCTGGATTCAAAAAATCCTGCAAGAGAACATTTATAACTTGAGAATTGGGAGTAAGAAGCAAAAGTTGCAACTTCTGCATTACTATCATTGTGTTAAGGCAGCCATCATTGTGACAAAACATGACAATTTTTTAAAATAAGAACAGCAAAAGTTTCTACAAAATAAGTGGGTTTGGCTAATGGAAGTTTTCAAATAACAATTAAGTTTATCAAATGCAATATTAAATATCAAGATAAAAATGGCAACTTACACTCATGACTCACCCCTCTTGAGGTTTGACGAAATAAAATCCAACTTCCCTCTATTTCTAAGCCATACATTAAACTCCCCAAGAAAAATTTAGGTAATAACATTGTTCTTACCCTTGTATTTTGTAAAATATAATACTTAACACCCTTGATGCCCTCTAAAGGGAGGTAGGTATCACTAAATTCAGATATACTCTATCTCAAAGTTAAAACCCACAAGAAATGAAGTGGGAACAAGAAGAGAAGTTGTCATATTCCAACAACTTACAGAGAGATGATGTGAAGGAGTAATGAACTGAGCTCAACGTTAGATGAAAAAAATATATATATGGTTATGATGTGAAAATATCAGCCATTACTTTATTTTCATCGAATATGGCTGAATAACTAGGATAATTTTTTTATTACTGTTATAACAACAAACTTATTAACATCCAAATGGTTATAATGTAGAAAAATCAGCAGTTTTCAATCAAATAAGGATACTGGTACAACGATCATGGGACACCATATTGCTGCTACGCAATTAAGCAATGGCGACAAACGTCACGGATAGCAAACAACCTATACAAGACTCATAAAAGACTTCTCCTTGTAAATGAAAAACAACGATGTCATTTCCTACTTCTAAAATGTGATTAAAACACGATCCATTTGTTCAAAGAATACGATAGAGAATATTGCCTTAGGTTCCAATCCATATCTGGATCCTTACACTATGTTAGGGAGCGTGAAATGCAAGGGAGTGGCATGGAGTAGACAAAAAAAAAAAAAAACGGCAGGATAATCAACATGAAAAAAAAAAAGAAAGAAAAAAGAAAATCTGCAACAAGAGCAGAGCAATAAACAACAAGATCAAACCCTAACTTCTGAACCAGTTTGAATAATTTTGACAGTAATCACAAAAATTTTCAGAACCAGTAACTACACATCATTGTTGTGTCTATCTCACAGCCATTTTAAATTCAAAATTGTGATAAAAACAAAGCCATTAACCAGCAATATAAAAGAGTATCTAAGTAAAACGCTCAAGTAGCGGAAGCATGAAGAACAGTCCCAAAAGTAAAATTAACAAAGAAGGTTAGAATTTCCCTAAAATCCAGAAATTAGGACAAAGGAAATTGCTAATAACTAATGAGTTCTAACAACGTATACAAATGAATAAATAGCTAAAGAGAATTTCGATAATAAAATACGAATAAAAGGGGAAAAAAGGACCTTGGAGCTGGTGACGTGGGTGTTCTTGTGGATCTCGGTTAGAGCGAAGCTAAGAGAAGGAAGCGAGGGCGGCGAGTTAGCGGCGGAGGTAGAAGGAACTGTGGTGGCAGGCAGCTGCGTCTCCGGTGAGGGATGATGCGATAAAGGGTTTGAAACTTTGGAATTTGGAATGATAACTTAGTTGAGACTCTGTGATGAAGTCAAATAAGAATAGTTAACCATGGTTAAATTTATCATTTTAGTAGGAAAAATCTCAAATGAACCCTAAACAATTAATTTTAGGATAACGAGGTTTCTAATAAATTACGAGTTTAATTTTGATATTATGATAAAGAGGTTTACATGTTCATGCAGTTACATCTATCTAGATAATTAATTATAATGTCAATGAAAAAAAAAAAAAAAAAACAATTTTACATAATTACACTCGTTTCCAAAACTTATTTTCACATTGTCTTCGTTTTGAAATTATTGACAAAGCTGTCCCCGTTTCGCCACGGTGGCAGCTGACTTTTTTTTCCAGGTACTGACTCGAAGGCGCGATCTCGTAGGGCGCCATCCACCTGGACTTGCGAACACGGCAGGCGTCTCTGACGTGGATGACGTGGAGAGAGAACGCGCCACACACGTGGAGGCGCACACCGCAATATCGCCTCCCACGTGGCATGCGCTGGACGCTTAGGCGCCTCTGTCCTACGTGGCAAAGTCAACAACAAGTTTTAATGTTGTATTTTGTGTAAAATTGATACCTGGTTAACACTTTAATGCATTTTGAAAGTCTAGAGTAAATTAAGTAACAAACATAACATGTTCAACTGAAGACAAAACAAACTACAATAATGAGTACAACTCTAACTAGAGAGTTAAGTCTAAAGTAATCCCATGCAGCAGTGCAACAGAATGTAAAAAAAATCAAACTCAAGATGGTGGCGGCGGCGGTGGAAACTGATAGGGGGGATATGGGTATGGAAATGGAAAATGATGCGGAAATGGTGGGACGACAGTGCCGCTTGATGAACAGCCAGTTGCTCCGGTATGAGGTGGTGGTATCGGATAGACGAAGTACCCTGGATAATGAAATGGATGCTGGGGAAAATGTTGTTGGGGTGGTTGCGACGGCGGGCCTGTTGGTGCCGGTGTGGATGACTGAGTGCCATGACTGGATGAAGAACTCGGGTCATCGTCACGGAGGCTAGAACGATTAGCTGCTAATCCGGTCCTTCGTCGGCGAGGGCGGCCGCCGCCTTGCTCAACCTCTTCGGGTGGCGGCTGAACCAATGTCTATGATAGTGGCTCTGGCTGACTAATCTGTTGGTCGAGCAAGCGATCATGCTC
Organism: Stylosanthes scabra; assembly: GCA_036250425.1. NCBI lineage: Eukaryota > Viridiplantae > Streptophyta > Magnoliopsida > Fabales > Fabaceae > Stylosanthes > Stylosanthes scabra. Next base: position 26,866 of record JASCZI010272388.1, on the reverse strand, counting down.
TCCCAATGCCTCCAAAATATCCGTGGTGGCATGGTGAACACTAGCAAATGTATATTCAGGCGGAGGAGCACTAGAAGAGATGTGTAGTTTCTCAACCATATCTACCTGCATGAAGTTATCACTTGAAAAAATTCAGTTCAATTATCTGATTTAAATGAGTTAAAAAAGTGCAAATATGTTAGATTGCTTACCACTCGGCCTAAAGTAGCTGAAGATCTGCCGATCCATCTTCGTGTGATGCGTCTATACCACTTCATGTAGTCCGATGTGGATGACAGAGGTGCCACTAGTGGTGTTCCTTGTTGAATGCAACCCCTGTGCGTATCCCATCTGTGAATGTAGGCCGCGTGGATAACATGCCAAATGTCATCGATCCTACTGGATAGAGTCACTGAGTGTAGGTGATCCGGCTGGTGTGATCTTCCAGGAATTGGTTGATCAAGTCCAAATTGGCGCATGACTCTATCTGGCTGGTAATATTCCACAATGTGGAATAAGATCATGGGCACAAGTGCACGCCAAACCTCTGCCCCCCTGAGTGCAAAAATATGGCACGACGAGACCGGCGTATGGTGTCCATACAATCTGCAGTAAGTATCACTATTGTAAGAATTATAAGCACAGGTATGAATAGCATTTAAAATTCTTTAAAGTAGTTCCAAAAAAATTAAACTTACCCCGTCTGGCTTCAATGTATCGAAGAAGCGCCTGTAATAAACTAATGCGTGCTGCGAACTATCTGAAAGGACCTTATGACTATGCCACCTGAAAACAATAAATAATACAAAGTTTGATTAAGTACATATTAACGTAAAGGTAAAGACATGAGTGACATCACGTTGGCTCACCTAAAGCCCAAAGGGCGGAATGGAAGTCGCTCCTCAGAATAAACATGTAACAGTGTAGGGTTCGGTATCATCTAATAACTGAGGTGCGATACCTGGAAATTGCTGCCATGCCCAAAACTGGAGCAGAATGCATGCTCCACCAATTTCTTTGGCAGAATAAGCAGTAGCCTTGCATAATTCGCCGATCCCCAGCTATAGGTGCCAGCAACATGAAAGTCCTCTAACAGAGGTAGGTACATTAGGTGCACGAACTTGCCAGAATGATCTGGACACAAAATACCCCCTATAAGCCTCAGGATATAAGCTCGTGCATACTGCTCCGTGTACTCAGGGCTATCCTCGCCCTCAACAGGACTATAGTGAAAATGATCGCGCAACCATGGCAGAGATAGACGTGCCCCTCTCATGTGGTCCCTAGGTGGAACAACTCCTAGCAATCTTGCACATATGTCGTTCCAATTACCGACAATTAGACCTGTGACCACTCTCCCGTCAATAGGGAGACCTGATATCATCCCAATATCCTCTAGCGTCATCGTACACTCACCCGGGAGCATATGGAAGGTGTGCGTCTCCGGACGCCACCTTTCAACAAGTGCAGAAATCAAATGATGGTCAATGGGGCAGTATCCCATGTGAGTAACACCGATGAATCCGGCGTGCTCTAGGTGTTGTGTAGAATAGATGTCGGAGGATCGTGGTGCTTTTCTAACCCTCCACACCTAACAGAAAGTACACGATCAAGTGCCCCCTCCAAATATGTTGGGACACATGATACTCCTGTAAATCCAACACTCTGGTATCTGATGCCATGACAGGGTACCTAACAAATCATGAACATAACTCATTAACAATGTCCCAAGCTATAATATAAATAATGTCAGAAAGCGGAAGGTTAACATAACAGTTATAAACCAAGACACAACATAATGACTATTTAGTTACATAAATTTGTTCTCAACATCACAAACAAAGTCTCAACATTACACAACCAAAACATAAATAATCTCACATTACACAAAACATGTTCTCAACCCTAACATCACATAATGCTAAATATAAAACATAACATACAAAGTCTCAACATAATCTAGAAAAGCAAATAACACAAACTAAGCAGCATGAGATAAGGATGGTCATGTTCCATCAGTAGACGCCACATTCCGAGGGCATCGCCTTCGATTGTGACCGACCCCGCTGCACTGCGAGCATGTCTGACGGGATTGGGATTATGTCCAATCCATCTCGTTCCTAATGCGAGTGCTTTTGGAACGACCGCGATCCCTTCTTAGTCTAGGATCAGGCAAAAGAGTGTATGGTGGGGCTGCCGGCCACCATGTCATCCTGAATAGGCTCCTATTCACCTTCGTAGACCTTCAACACGCTTGACCACTTATAGACCTCATGAACATACTGCTTCGGATCAACAGGGTACATTGTGCAAGCAGCAATAGCATGCGAGCACGGAAAATGCAACGCTTGGAACTGACCACAATCACAGTATTCATTCTCTAAGTTCACTGTGAACTTTTTTCCACCATCATCTGCCATTGGATTGTATTGCTCCCACACCTGAAACTTAATTGTGTTGATATCAAATCTGATAACATAGTAGGAAGTTGCCTTCCTGCAGTTAGCTTCCCATTCAGTCATGAAATCATCAGTAAACTTTCTTGAGTTAGCAGTCAACTTCTTAATGGCATTCCCCTTGCACGTAACAAAGTACTCCACCAATTTGTAATATGTCATCTGGACCAAAGGGGTAATGGGAGGTTCCGACCTCCTTTCAGCACTCCGTTAATGCACTCAGCTAGATTAGTTGTCATGTGCCCAAACCTATAACCCTCGTCGTGAGCAAGACTCCACTGTGACTTGGTCATTCTACCAAAAAAGGCAGCCATCATATCAATGGTCACAAAGTTCTCAAACGCCGCATCGAATTTCATCTTATTGGCCTCACAACCTAAAAAAAAAATTCATATGCAAGGTTACCCAACCATTGGAACATAAGTAATTGAAATCTTAAAATATAAAGATTGTATCTTAACAAAAAATATTTCACCTAGGGATATGAGTCTCGCTTTCAAATTTGCATTCCCAAACGTACTATTGAAGTTACTTGCAACGTGGCGAAGACAAAACCTATGGTATGCATATGGTGGCACCCATTCGCCGTGTGGGTTAGCCACGGAAGTTGTGATTCCCTTGTGCCGATCAGATATCAGGCATATGCCTTGTTTACGAGTTACATACTCTCTAATGCAAGCTAGGAACCAACCCCGCATGTTCTTCGTCTTGCTATGCACAAGTGCAAAAGCAAGTGGTAACGGATTCCTGTTCCCATCTTGGGTGGTAGCAATCAACAATTTATGACCATACTTTCCGTACAAATGAGTGCCATCGATTTGAATTATCGCCTTACAGAATTTAAACCCATCAATGCATGGCTTGAATGCCCAAAACATTCTTTTAAATACCTTCCTTGAAGTGTCAACACGACCCCCCTCAACAAAGTCTTTACTTTGGAGCAGCACAATTGTACCGGGCATGCACATCTTCATTGCATCAATCCATCTCGGCAACATGTTATATGATTGATCCCAATCCCCGAAAACCTTCACAATTGCCAATTGCTTTGCCAACCAAGCTCTCTTGTAACTCATGTTGTATCCGTATTGACCACGGATTCTCTCCATGATCAACTTAACTGGAACCTCGAGCTTCACTCTAATCATGTCCAACATGGTATCACAGATCAAAGTGGAGCTCAACTTGTCATGGTCCTGCGATATGCTTGCATTACACATGTGTGCGGACTGTTGTACCTCTTCAACTCCCAGATACTGACCTCTTGCTACATATTGCTCTTGCCCCCCAATTGCACCCGTCCACAACCTTTGGGCACTTAACAACCAATCTCTGTTGGTCAAACTGAACCACCTTAAATGTTTGATGCCTCCTAATTGAATAGTCTCGTAAAGCCCTGTTTAATTGCTCCTTTGTTTGCCACTTTAGTCCAACTCTTAACTCGAAGTCCGGATTCCATCCACCGTCACTTCGATTTCTGGAAATTCACTTGTTCCATCCATAACCTCCCAATTAATGTCAGAGAATTGGGAACCAGGTGGCATATGAAAACTAGGTGGGCAAGCCACTAAAGCTTGAACTTGCCCCGCAACATCCCCCACACCATGCATCCCATCAAAAGATTAATCGGGTGCACCTTCGTCCTCCTGTGCACCATACAAGAAATCGTCTTCATGATCACTTATATCACTCAATATGTCCTTCATCAAAGGATTTCCCGCATCGGGAGGATTCGTCGTATTATTCGGTGTAGAGTTGTCTGAGCATCTCTGAGCTGATGCTTGCGATGATTGTGTGTTAATAGTTCAACCAACAAAAGGAGTATGCACCAACTTCTCACCCATTTCAACCTCCACATATCGATACATTGTTCTGAAACCACCTGAAACCGCATGTATATCGAATAAGCATGTGATGTCGTCGTCAACATCCACAAGTTGCCACTTCCCCACATCCACCGCATGTGGTATGCAATATGCCATCCTACCAACAACTTCGTTGTCCCTGAGACCAAGCTTCTTGTGAAGGTTTATCTTTAACGTTTCGAGAGTATATGAATTCTTGATGGTCATTGCCTTCAGTTTCGGGCCATCATAGGGAACATTATTTTCTATGTTGTCATCATCAATTGCACGGCCATTATAATGCACCAATGCAGTTAGCGGAGCCATGATCTATATAATAAAATGCATAATACACTTGAGTGGCAGCACAACAAGGCTATGTTCAAGGTCATGCAACGCAATTTAACGACATTCATAGTTTATGCCTTAACAACATACATTTTAATAATACCACTTAGTCAGCAAACACAGATATTCACATATCACACAATTACCTCACAATTCCTACATGTAGTGTACCTAACAGCATGTATAAATTAAGTATACCACCAAATCAACTAATCTAACTAATGAGTAAACCACTCTCTAAATTAGGCAACCAATCTAACTATTAAATCAAATCAACATATCCATATCTCTTGCAACTCATTAAAAAATTACTTACATTAGTATACTAACATAAATTAGGCTAATTGAACCTAATATCATGTAAATAATTTTATCATACACACAAATAATCTAACTATTCCGTACCCTATTCTCTGAATGAGGCAACTAATGTGTAACTACTCAAATATGATATACACTTTCAATAAATAAAATTATTGTCACAACTAACACAATTAATCTAACTAACCAACTAATCATTCTCTGAATTATGCATTTAATCTACCTATTCTAATAGCACACATCAACATAATTAATTTAACATATTATTAAATTCACAATTTCTAACTATATCTAACATAATCAAGAGTATAAAAAAACTAATAACATTAAAACATAATTAAATTTGATAGCAAGTAACTTACTTGGTCTTAGGCAAGAGAGGTGTTCAGAGAATTTGGGGTTTAGAGAGATGAATTGTGGGTAGAGAAAGAAGTTAAAATGCTCAATGAGGAAGAAAAAGGGAGGTGTTGTTGGCTTAAACTCGGTGAAGGAGGGGCGCCATTTCGGGAGGCGCTATTGCGGTGTGCGCCTCACGTGTGTAGCGCCTTCTCCCTCCACGTCATCCACGTCAGAGGCGCTTGCCTGTTCGCGAGTCCAGGTGGATGGCGCCCTACGAGATCGCGCCTCCTAGTCAGCACCTGAAGAAAAAAAAGTCAGCTGCCATCATGGCGAAACGGGGCAGCTTTGTCAATAGTTTCAAAACAAAGACAATGCGGGAATAAGTTTTAAAAACGAGGGTAGTCATGTAAAATTGCCTGAAAAAAAAATTATTTTTGCTAAAATGATGCTATGCAATTGAATGCATGTTTAAAACATTTTTAAACTAATAAATTCATAAATTATTACATCATCAATCTATTTACCTAATTATAAATTGAATTTTTTTTGTGACAATTATAAATTGAGTTGACATACATGTTTTAAATTTTTTTTACACTCAATTCTTTTTTATAATTACATATAATAATTTATTTATTTAAATAAAAATGAAATAACAAACAATAAATATTTTATCTTTTAATAAAATTAAAAGTTAAAAGTATTAAAAAAAAACATACAATTCCATTTCCAACACATTTTTATCTTTATATTTGAACGATGAAATAATCTTTAGTTATTATTGTTGGCGATAATATTTATTTGGTGATTAATTGGTTATATTATAGTAAACAAAATTGAAACACCAAAGTAACCCCTTCAAATAAAATAATTGGGATGAATCTAGAATTTGACTGAACAAGGTAAAATGTTGTTGAGTTGTGTTTGATGGTGATGCTCACAAAGTTTTGTCTCTACAGTCTACAGTAATAGCAAACAGTAACTATAGTTATGGCCTTATGGGTATAAAAAGGGTAATGGGTGCACTATGCACTATGCAGCAACAATGACATTCATAAATGATAAAAATGCTTAGATTTTCTTTAACACGTTGCCTTTGTAATTTGTTAGTTACTGCCGAGCGACTGCTAAGTGGCATTCACTGTTATTATTCCTTCCCTTCCATTTTTGTTTCTTCCTTCGTTCCTTCCTTCAAATCTCTCTGTCTCTCATCAAAATCTCAATCAATAGATAAAAAGGAATCTCATTCTCTTCTTCTCTTGGTTCATCCCTAGCTACTACTATTTCATGCTTCCCCTTAATCTGAACCTGTGAACTCTGATCTTTCTTTCTTCTTTTTCCGATTGTGTTATGGATATGGGTACTGCACCTGCCACACACTGTTCCTTTCGAATTCCCATTCACTCCCACGCTTCTTCTTCTTTCGCTAACAAATTGGAGTGTTCTACTTCCTCGCACTTCCCTCTTCATCTACAACTTTCTTCAATTTCCATCCTCCCACGTTCTTCTTCTTCTTATCCTCCAAAGGTAACTTCTTTATATTTCCTTTTCTCAATTCTAATTCTAATTTCTAGGTTGCATCTTACGATTTTTTCAGCTTACTTAAACAAGAGAAGAAGAAGAAAAAAATGTCTTTCCTTTGAGTTTTAGTTAATGCACATCATATTCATATCCCTATCTTCATTTTATTATGCAAATTATAGAGTGTGGTGAAATTGATGACATCAGGGTGTCTGGAATGTCATGATGGGACATAGGAATTGAATTCAATCATTTTGTGAGTTCTTAAATTTGGTCACTTTTGACAGAAACACAGAAGGAAACATTGACTTAAGTCTTCAAGAGTATTTGGAGTGTTTATATTGTTATGCAAGTCTATGTTGTTATCTTGTTATGCAATTCTTTTTAAATTAGTTTAATATAACTGATAAAGGCATGGTACTTTGTTGTATCTTTATTGTGTGATAAATGTCATTGCATGGATATAAGATATTATTATCTAATATTAAGATTAAAATTGTAAGAGTGTTTCATAGAAGGGAGGCAAGTCTAATTAGCTATGTGTTCTGGATGAGTGAGTGATATCTGATATGGTCTGGATGCAGGAATTAATTAATCGAGTATGTGCACGGCCTGATATTGATGATTACTATTGGGAGAAGGTTTCTACACCTATACTTGACACAATCGAAAATCCTATTCGCTTGAAAAATTTATCTCTTAAGGTTAGCTAAGCTCTAAGAAATTTTATCTTAACATTGGTTTTGCATAATTCATACTTGTCCTTTTACATATCGGAGCTAAATAATTGTCTTTTCAGGAACTGAAACAACTAGCTGAGGAGCTCCGCTTGGAGTTGTCTTCAATTATGTCGGGTACACAATTACCATTCAATGCAAGCATAGCTGCAGTGGAGCTGACAGTTGCAATACACCATGTTTTTCATGCTCCTGTAGACAAGATATTATGGGATATTGGTGACCAAGTAAGATTTTAGTTTATATGGGGGTGTGCGAAGGGGGTGGGGGAAAGAAATGCTGATGTCCCATTCTTATTTTACTTCTTTTCATTGCCTTTTGAGGTGGAAAGGAGAATAATTGTATACTTGGAGTTAATTTTGTAACTAAACTAAACAATGAATATTTGTGCTTTTCCCCTTTTTTCCCCGTTTCTTTCTAAGAGAGCTAATGAATGGCCTCTTTTGGGTAATGTCGCCTATTCATTATTTGTGTGCAGACATATGCACATAAGATTCTTACG
>JASCZI010272388.1:0-11952 GCA_036250425.1 Stylosanthes scabra | reverse complement strand
AAAAAAAAAAAAAAAAAAAAAAAAAAAAAAGAAAAAAAAAAGAAATAGTAATCACAGTAGCACATAAAGATGTCATCACTATCTTTTGAAACCAGCTCAATCAAAAAGCTAATCATTAAGCAGAGACTAAGGAAATCTTCAAACCTCTAATAGTATGGTTTAGTAATATGATATACCAATTTATATGCAAACTTATGCAAGCTAATCAACACATATGCAATCACACATATGAACAAGTAAATTAATATCAGTATCCATGGACCACTGATGAAATATCCTATCTTGCAAGTGACAATTTTCATAAATAGTGAGAGTCATTTTTGCAATAGAGAAGGAAGATTGTAGTCAAATTCACCTTCCAGGCCTGTATTCCATGATAAGATTGTAAAGATGGATGAAGAAGTCTTGCAAATCAACATTCAGAGCATCAAGATTATTCCTCATCACTTTAAAGGCAACTATGCAACATTGGAGACGTTCGGTCACGGTCAAAACTTTAGGACACTTCTCAGAACTGTTGCCTGAATTGCTACCGCCAGAAGCAAGAACTTTGAGATGGTTCATTAGGTCCCCCATGAAGTCAAGGTCAATCAAATGTGAAAACTTTCCCAGTCCTTTAAGACAAGGAGCAAACAATGGGTGGGGTTCCACCGTAGAGGATAATGCCCCAGTATTTACTTCAGGCCTGAAAAAGAAAATGAAGGAAATTATGATTCTTTTTTTTTTTTTTTGGGTGACTGAAGGAAATTATGATTCAAAATGACCAGCAACCACCCCCAAAAGTTAAATACAACATAAGAGAAAAATAAGCACAGCAAAAGAAAAAGAATTGAAGTTTTTTAATTAGAAAAATAAAGAAAAGAAAATTGTAAGATAGAATATATGGAACCAGCAGAAAGATATATAAAGCATCAAGTTTAAACTGACAGATCACTATGTTTGGATACTAAAGGGTGTTGATGCTTTTCTGAACATCATATGCAAGAAATCCTCACACTAAACCCTAACCATATGCACATATGCTTGCACAAACAAGCAGAAAGACTTCAAAGGCTCTCAGTGAAGTTCACCAAGATTTGCAACCCATACAGTCAGCCAGCTGTCACTCTGTCAGCACCGCATCAGGTACTCCTCAGAACATGTGCAAGAACACATAATATAATTCAAGTAAAGCAACTGATTAAGCATCTCATTCAATAAATAGCCAAGTATCTACGTGTATCAAAATAACCATTTTATGATAGTTCTAGTAATCAATTTCCAACCGGGTTTGTTTTAAAAATAAATAAATAAGTGGTTTGGTTACATTTTCTCTGTTCTCTTCACTATATTGCATCTCAAAAACATCTAGATGTCTCAAAATTGAAGTTTTTTAATTATTTTTTCAAGGAAAACAGGTTTCTTTTCCTCCCCTTTTTCAAAAATAAAATATTTTTTTTTTTTGAAAAAAAGAAAAAGAAAAAGAAAAACCATCACACCCTATCAATCCAACACCCAATGGTGCCTTACTGTAACATACACAAATGTATTATATAAGGGAAAAAAATACCTGGTTGCTATAGAATGCATTGTGTGCTTCAAAATGCGAAAATATGTCTCAAACACGGCAGAGAGTGTTTCAGATTGCATTTGTCTCCTCTCTGCAACATCTAGGGTAAAAGATGCAGCCTTGTACTCAGCTTCAACCTACAGAAAGCATCATTTCAGTCTTATCTCTAACAATAATCAGAACACTCAGAATAAAGAGATTTGTATAAGAAAAAATGACCTCCTCTTTTGTCTTAGAGATCGATTCATGCCTACTTCTCTTTCGGTCATTATCTGGCAACTGATTTGATCCCTCCATGTTCTTTCTCTTCTTATTTTTCTTGTTCTTAAATTTCTGATCCTCATCTTTCTTCTCAGACTTCCCAAGATCCTCATCAAATGAAAGAGACAAAAATACCTGAAGCATTGAAAACAACAAACATCACTCAACAGCTTTGTGTTGAATGAAAAGCCTTCCACAGAAAATTTAATGAGTTTTGCAAAGAGCATTTATGATTCTATCAGTCTATAAAGTGCAGCATCAACTTACTAGAGAAAAAGAAAATTGACAAAGTACAGAATTCAAACACAAAATAGAAAGAAAGTAATGAGTGACTTCCGTAAGGAACGAAATCCATACCTCAATGGAATCAGGATGCAACTGACAATTATTAGCCTTTACAAGATCGGCAATCAACCGAACAGCCTCTACAGTACTCCCACCGCCATGTTTACCCTCATTTGTAAACAGTGATTTAACTGTAGAACAACAAAGTTTCCTGTTAAATAGAAGCAAGGAAATTTTGTCAGATATATAGTAAACATAAATGTACATATATAACACACAAAAAAACACACATACACACAGAAATAGATTATTAGCAATAAGATGAATTAAAAGAAAAAGTAGCTTTCTAAAAAGCTATTATGGGAAGCTTTTGAACACAAAATAAGTTAAAACAATTACAGGCTAATTTTACCATTTCTTGAGAAATTGAAATTAGAAAGGTGCTTTACATTATCTAGGAAAAAAAAAATCCAAATATAATAGCTCACAGTACAAAGATACGAGTGTACCTTATGGACTCATTAGTAGAGCTTATGTTTCTGACAGTAGCATCCAACAGGTTTTCCTTAAAGTTGAAATGGGGATGTGCATCAAGCAATGTACAAATACAACGAACTGCTACAAGTTGAAATAAAGGCTTCTTTTCTAAGTACATCAGCCTTTGCAGATATCCCTGACAACATATATAAAAAATATAAAAAACATCTTAGTGGTATAAAAATCAAACCATATTAATATCCATATAATACTTTCAAATAGAAAAGTAGGTTGCAGAAGCAACAATGCAAGCACTAGAAATAAAATAATATCTGACACTAAAACTTTCTTTCATCTTAATTGAGTATTCATAGTAAACTAAATCGCACTCAAGCGAGAGTATGAACCTTGTATACAGAAAGTAGAGTTGATTCATAATAGCGCATCTTTCTCACGGTCTTTGAAACCTTCATTTCCAGTTCTTTCTCAGTAGGAAGCCTTATTCGATAGCTGAGAAATCACACAGAAGTGGAGCATATATTCAGCAAAAAAGCCTTACTGTGGAAGCAAACAAAACACAGATGTTCACTACATATAAACAATGCAATGTAAGATAAAGATATTAGCCTTACCCAGGGACAATATCTTTAAATACAGCCAAGAGTGACAAAAGTCCAAGTTTAACCATGGTAGGATCATTATCTCTACATATCTGTAGCATATCCTTCAGAAATTTAATATTGGACTCAGGGTCTGTAAGTAAGGCATTTCCCAACTCTGCAAGCTTACTCTTCTTAGATTCAAAAGCCTCCTCAGTTGTAAGATCTTCTTTTACCTCAGCCTAAATAAATATGACATAACATACCAAACGATCACAAGTCTATAAACCATAAAAAGGAGTTCAAACTGAAATATTAACATGACGGGGCAAATACCAGTACTGCAGCTTGTGGTGTTTGTTCCACTTCTTCTTTTGGCACCTCTTTTCCTTGTTTTTTCCCCTCCTTTCTCAACTTCTTAAGCTTGGCTCTCTTTTCAGCCTTAGTTAGCTTCACCAGACCTTTGTCATCATTTCCATCCTCTCCTGTTTCCTCTTCACTTGGACCATTTTGTGATTCTGCCTTTGCAGCTACAAAATGCAAGAACAAAATCAATTGGAAAAGCACCGCGACCGCAATGTGCCTAATTTACATAAAGGGGATGCTAGATACCTGTCCGGTAATAGAGTTGTCCATCCAAAGACTTAATTGGAAGAGCATCAACTCGGTCAACCTGTATTCCTGTTTCTTCTTTTTCCTTCTTGAGAGCATTCTTTCGCAGCCGTTTCTCATAAAGTTTCTCCAAAGCATCATCTTTAGCATCAGCAACTCGAGTAACATGCCTTAGTAATCACCAAAAATCAAAGTCACAGCCTAAGTAAAAATGTAGTTTCTCAAATCATAATACTCAAAATGAAGAAGTAATAACAACCTAACGGTCAGAAAGTTTCTTCCAATTTTTTTTAATAATCAAACATAAGTGGTCAAAATTCTCCATTTTTATTCGTGGCATAAGAAATTGCAGAAGTTCGAAATAGTTATGCACTTAAGCAATGAAATTTAGGGTTCCTCCGTGGGAAAGGAGGGGATCTGGAAGAAAGAAACGTACTTGGTGATTGATTGTGTGTCAAGGGTGGAGAATAAGGAAGCGTAACCGCGATTCTCATTGACGAATTGGAGGTCCTCGTCGGAGACCTCGACCTCGTCATCAGGAATCTCCGGAGGGAGGTCCGGTGGGAGAACAATCTTATCCTTCTGCTTCTTCTTCCCCATTCCGGTTGCGTTGCGTGCACCGCGGTGAGGGTCGACAAAGAGAAGGGACTTGGAGGGATGGAGGAAGGGTTTTCCTAGGGTTTAAAACTTGTTTTCAGTATTCTTTTTACAATATATATTTTAATTTTAATTTTAATTTTAATTTTAATTTTAATACAAGGTTATAAACTAGAATAATGCTATTTGAACAAGTGGTTTTGACTAATCAAGTTAGCATAAAAAATTGCACATAAATAAAGTTCTATTTGAAATCGAAATAGTTTTTTAATAGGATATTTTATTTATTAAAATAAATATTTTTTGAATATTTATCAAATTATGTTCCCTTACTAGTGTTGCCAACATAGGAAATGAGCCAGTATTAGTTAAGTCATGCGGGTAAAAGGGTCGCACTGTCCGACTTTTACTGGCTTTCTTCACCAATACCGCATGCACGCGTTACTGGGCTTGCTAATACTGACTCGTTTACTGTGCTCGCGGCACTAATAAGGAAACATAATTTGGTAAATAAAAAATTGTTTTTAATAATAAAAACTAGTTATTTTTGTTGAGTTTTTAAGGATCTTTTTGTCCAAATATCTTCATGTATCATATGTTATATGACTGGGTACAAGATGTGTCATATCTCATAAAGCTCTCGACAATATTTGCTTTTATTGAAGTCTATCGAGAAAAGCTCTAGCCTTTATATAATGATTGACAATCATAAGATCTGGAATGTTTTGTACGGGGTAGAATTATTTTTTTGTTCTCAGACTACATTTTTATTATGATTATCAAAATGAATATCTCTATGCAAGAACATGAAAAAAGCTTCTCTCAATAACCTTGCCAAATATCTTACCCGCTGCTAAGATCTAGATACTTACTTAATGAAAATGTTATCGAAGGTCTCTCAATTTCTCAAGAAGAGGTAACCTTCTCTTCACAATCACAAGTGACACTTTAAGAATTTTAGTATGATTTTCACTCCAAAAATCACAAACGAATTCGATGAATACTATTTCTACTCAATCCTGAGAACAAATCCACGAGGAGCACCGCTTTCTCAAAATCCTTATGAATCTTTAGAATTCAATTATGAATAAGGAAAAAGAGTTTATGCAGTTCCACCAAAGGGTGACAATCCTACCTGAATCCGTGGGTTGACCTAACTCGCCCCTATCCAGTTGGAGCGGATAATAATCCGTCCTGTGTATGGCGAGGTCGGGTTTAAGGTGTACCTTTTCTACCCACCTCGGTATATAAGTTATCATCCAAAATTTATACGAGTTATCATCCGTAACTCATACATTCAAGATTAAGTTATTATATAAGTTATCATCCGTAAATATGTGTTAGCTCCCTATTCATCATAATATATTAGTTCCCTAGTCTTTTTTAATTTAAATATATGATTTATTTATAATTTAGTGTAATGTTTTGTAATTTTTTGTTATTTTGTTAAATTTATTTAGTGATTTGTGTAAAATATATAATTTATTTATAATTTAGTGTAATATTTTGTAATTTTTTACTTTAATTTATATTCGAATAGGATGATAATTAAATATAAATTTTCAAATTTAATTTATTAGATTTTGAAAATTATAGGGCGGGTAGGTGCGGAGCGGGTACTCAACAGGTTAGGGTACAAAATTTTACTACTAGCGGGTCGAGCCGGGCGAATTTTCTGCATATTAAAGTAGGGCGGGCCCTATCCGCCCCATTGCCAAGCACGTCCACCAGGTCCGATCCACGCTAATGCAGGCATTGATGATAACATAGAAGAAAAATCAGAAGAACCATATAACATTTTCCACTCTTCATTTTATGACGAGGAATACACGGATATCACCATTGATCAGGAGCCTGTCACTAAGTTCTCGGGATGATAAATTTGAACTCCACTCCACTCATGATGGCTACATACTATAATTATGCGGTGTGTTTTAACTTTTACAAAGTAGCTTTAAGAAGGGAATTTTATCCTTTCTGTATGTCTCCAATAATATATATGATAAGGTTCTTATCTGCCATTTGTATAGTTTGTATTTGCTTATTTAGATTTTCTGTTTGAAAGAAACCTCTATATATAGAGGCTCTCGTTGTGCTTGTAAATGACTAAGCTCATAATAAAAATTTCTCTATGAAAACTTGATTCTTTAGTATACCAATCTTTGTTATCTAGTTTCATGTATGCTCTTTGCTTGCCTCTTTGCTTGCCTCTTAGTTGAGGATCCTGCCAATAAAAAATGAAACCGATCAGATTCTTGGAATTTTCTTTCGTGAAAACAAAGGATCTATATTATGAATGTACAAAGGCCCTGAATCTCTTAATTATGATATTTTTTGAGATTGTTGTTGGCCTTGAGATAGACCTATACATTCAGAATACATCTTTTGAAGTACGCTTTGATTTTTCCATATATGGAACATGTGATGAAGATGATGCATCTGCAGAAACAAGTATCTCTTTTTCGAGTTTACAAATCAATGATTTTAAAGCAATGAAATGAAAATTAGACTGAGCACATAAACTCTAAAAAGCAAACTTCAAATGAAACTAAATTACTCATGTCTGGCAACTCCACTGTACAGTATATTGAAGAAACATTCGCTTAGGATAGAGTTATATTTGTCAAGCACAAAATTGCAAAGTTATTATAATGTAAATTTGTCTATAGCTAAGATTGTGAAGTATAAAGCATAACTACCCCAAAACCAATACTTCTAATACCATAATGCCTCACGTCTCAACGACTCCAAGTTCATACCATTTTGGTTTATTGTTTGTTTATACATACCAATAATTTAAGTGCGGCACAAATTCCCTTACAAAGAGGTACACAGACAAAACTAGATTTGAATTTACAAATATTCCCAAATAAAGCAAATCTTCTACACTCCATTACTAGCTGCCATTGACAACCCATTTGCTTCTATCAACTTCTCTATAATCTTCTTTAATGCAGGAGCGCTCCCGACACAATCTTTATCAGCAAAGCAGGACCTGCCTTCTTCAGCTGCCTTACAAAGTCGCGGGTCTAGTGGAACCCTACCGAGAAGAGGCACCCCCATTTCATTGCACATTTTCAGCGCACCACCACCACTGCTATCGAAAACTTCACTGCAAGCTATCAAATTCAGCATTTCCGGTGCTTTTTCTCTCATGTATCCCAATATCCACTCTGTGACATCTTTCTGCTCGCCATTATCCATCAACTTCGTGAACTTGAAATCCGTGAGGGGCTGGCTAAGGCCACTCATATTCTCTACTACCCCAAGAACTTTCACTCCAACTTTCTTGCAGAAACTTACCTCTTTTCTCACGTCAATAAGAGAGACTTGCTGAGGAGTGGTGACTATGATTGCACCATCTACTCCAGTTGCATCAAGACATTGAACAATTGAAATGTGCTCATCCGAGGTACCAGGAGGAGCATCAACAACAAGGAAATCAAGCTCACCCCAATAGACATCTTTCAGAAACTGCTTAATAAGCCCATTTTTTCGTGGCCCCCTCCATATAACAGCATCATCAGGATTTGGAAGCATGAATCCAATTGACATGACACCGAGGTTGGACTCCACGTAGACAGGAGACCACCCAAGGTTGCTCTGGTGTATCTCTTGACCTTCTAGGCCGAGCATCTTAGGGATGCTCGGACCACAGATGTCAATGTCAAGAAGACCCACTTGAAAATCCATTGCTGCTAAAGCAAATGCCAGCTGGGCGGAAAACGTGCTCTTGCCTACTCCTCCTTTTCCTGACAAGACCAGTATCTTATGCTTCACAGTAGCCATTCTTTCTGCAATAGCAACTAAGTCTGCAGGAACAAACATAGAAGGTGACAGAAGGTCTTAATGATACCAATATCAGCACAAAAAGTAAATCTATAACATAACAAAAGAAACGAAAAGAAAAAATCTAAGTTTCTATTTTCAGTCAATAATTCAGTATAACCTACAATCAAAACCAAGAGTTTACAAACAATGTATAAAGCCCAAAAGAACTCTTGCCACTAGGGGAAAAAAAACTTTTTGTTGAATCCCTGTTATGCATAAAATAGAGGGTCCAAAAAGATTGCTTTTGGGAGAACAATAAATTGTTTTGCCATTGAGATACACTTCTATGTTTTAAGTTCTAACACCACTCTCTTTCTTTACTCTGTTAAGCTAAGATGTGTCCACTATAATGCATAAGATTCATGATCTTTCTGAATTGTGTGATTAGAGTCTAGAATAGATTATGACTTTTGATTATTAATAAAATTTTATCTTGAGTGTTTATTTTCCGTGCTATGTGATGCATTAGCAATCTTGCTATCTCCTATCCAGAATTAACATTTTGGGGTAAATGAGGAATTGAGTAACTAATGACTTCTACAATTTTCTAATGCATCAGGACTGAGGCAATCTTATCAAGGGGATTATTAGTCTGTAGGATATATAGGATGTTCAACTCAACAAGGCGGCAATTATAAAAACAAATTTCAATTCAGCTAACCCATTTTCAACTAACCGAAAACCATATTGAGAAACCCAAACTGTAAATCCTTCACAAAGCAGTCATCCTGTACCATCAAACATCCAACCAAATAAAAGCTCCAGGAGGACACCCAACACTTATGAACTAAAATAGGGTAAGAAAAATAGTTTCCCTAGCTGACAAGAAAATAAAATAAAATCAAATTTGACTCAGGTTTAAGCCTTTAAGTCATGATTCCTCAAGGAAACCATGACTTGGGTCCCTGAAATGTCACAAAATGGAATTCCCTTCCAACTAACCCATATAAGAAATAACAACGGCGGCGCAAGCAAAGATAGAAATGATAACACTTAGCGAGTGCATCTGTGCATGTATGTTTAAGTTCACAACAAGACAGTAAGAAATAGTTCTTAGGAAACCTTCAATTACATTCATGAGTTGCGGTAAAATTATATGCATGAGGGTGGCTGCACATAGTGCATGGTACACTTCAGCTACACTACACTACATACAAGCCTACCTGAATTAAAGCCTAGATAATTCTCTAATAATAGCAATCCCAAATTCCAGAATTATTAGGGTATGGTTCTTCAACATGCTCTATATAAATCATCATCATACAATTAGAAGTGTGAATGAATTAGATAACGTACCAGGGTCAGGTCCTTTAGGAGCGGTGGCACAAATTTGTTGATTGGGGCATCCTTCACATGCATCGGATTTTCCTGCAGATTCTGACTGAGGACCAGGACAATCTGTAAACACCACAATATTATTATTTTGAAAAAAAAAAAAAAAAAGAAAAGAAGCAAGCAATACTCCAAAAAGATAGAGAGAGAGTATATGAATATGTTCATACGCTCGTTGGCGTTTTCAGGAATATCTCCGTTGTCCATGGAAGCTCTTCTCTTACGTGGAAAAACCGTGTAGAATGAAAAGAAGCTTAAACTGTCTAATTAGCTGAAAAAAGAGAAGTTAGAAAGTTGGATGGAAGATATAAGAGAATCAGCACAGAAATGAGAGTTACAAAGCAAAAAAACAGAAAGCACTATATAGGACAAAATACCGGAAGTATAAAGAACAATCCCAAAATTAAAATTTAGAAGAAAAAAAAATGAATTTCCCTAAAATCCAGAAAAAAGGACAAAGGAAAGTACTAATCAGTTCTAAGAACAACCTACACAAATGAACAAATAGCTGCAGTGAATTTCGATTAAATAAAATAAGAATAAAAGGGGGAAGAAATGAAGAATGGGACCTTAGGGTTGGTAACAGGAAGAACGGCGGCAGCAGATTACAGACGGGCGAATAAAGGCGGTGGACTTTGGACTTATAACCAAATTTCTATAAACCAGACCTACATCTAACCATTCGCACTCCTGATTTGCTGGTTCACTAATCCAACCAATTTAATCAAAGTTCAACCAAAAAACCGTTTCACAATAAATTTTTTTTTTTTTAAATTTTACGCGATATCCCTCAAGAATTATAATAAAAATATAGAAAATATAAATAAGCACGCACAAATAAATAAATAAATATTCTAATATAATCTAATATAATCCTAACAATCTCTTCCGAAATTAAAGTACTATCATTACGATAACTCTAAACAATTAACTAAATAAAATTATGAATTAATAATCAATAATTAATGAAAAAAAAAAAAAAACAGGCAGCAATTTTCATGACTGAAAAAAAAAAGATGAGAGCAGTGAATAGCACTGAAGGAGCCGTGAGAAGAACAAGACGTTAGCGTTAGCATTTAGCAATTAGTAGTGATTATTGATTAATGAATCACTGAATACTAAACAAAACAAAAAACGCAGCAAGCACGGGAAGGTGGGAAACAGAGGTAAAGTGATTACCGTGGGCCTGACGGAGTAAGCAGAAAAGCACGTCGGCTCTCGTTCACGGACAGAGGAGAACGGGAGAAGCAGGGAGTAGCACGCCACGCGAAAAACGGTGGTGACGCGACGCGAGGGCAGTGAGAAGAATGGTCAAACGGTGGCGGCACCACGCGGGGTAGAGGGTAGAGCGGTCACCGGCAGGAAGAGCAATGTGGATTGTGGAGGCTAGGATTTCTTTTCTTTCATTTATTTCTGCAGGTTTGGGGGAGAAGCGGAGAAGTGTTTGTTACGGTAGACTTTCTCTTTCTTCACTGTCTCAGACTTTGGAAACAAAATTGGTGGGGTCCCGGTTCGGCCTGACAGACCGTTTCCAACTTTCCATCCGATTCAGCGGTTTCAGAAATGACGGTTTCTGTTAATAAATCGAACCGAGAGCAAGCTTATCAAAAACTGGACCGGAAACCGGGTGGGGTACTTACTTTGGGTATTGCACTTTTGATATATATTTTGGGGAAAACGTCGTTTTGGGCTTCAGCTGGTCTTTTTCAAAAACAAATAAGAAAGTTAAAAACTAACTGGTACCGACCCCCAAAAAAAAAACTATCCGGTTATTTGGGTCAATGATTGTATTTAAAATGGGTGAAGTTAACGGTCTAACGCGTAAAGCCCAAAAAATAAAAAAGTCTAATATGTCAACTATCTGTTATAAGATAATATATATTATATGGATGTCATAATTATTGGTATGGCAAGTTGCAGTGTAACGATGAATCCCACAACTATAGTGAATAGCTCAATTACCCTATATAGTGGGTTTACTATTTTAGTAGCTGGTATACTCCTATATAAAGGGAGATTAAGGCTTCATTAGGGACGTACATTTTGTTGCCTTGAAGTCTCATCATATCAACAGCAACCAAATCACATATATGTATGATACTAAATAATCCATTGTGATGATCTTCATGCAAAGTTCTTATTCTTGCAATTATCATATATATTTTACAACACGTTATCAGCACGAAGCTCTGCCCAACCCATTTTAAAACACGAAACTCTGATCAAGTTGCTTTGAAGGTATAAGAGAAATGACAAGGACATATAATGATGATATCTGTCTTGCGGATAGTGCGAGTTCGCATACCATTCTTAAAAGTAAAATCTATTTTACTGATTTTACATCAAAAGAAGAGTGTGTGAATACAATCATTGGTTCAGC
The DNA here is from genome assembly GCA_036250425.1 of Stylosanthes scabra. Taxonomy (NCBI): domain Eukaryota; kingdom Viridiplantae; phylum Streptophyta; class Magnoliopsida; order Fabales; family Fabaceae; genus Stylosanthes; species Stylosanthes scabra. The sequence continues at coordinate 29 of JASCZI010272388.1, read as the reverse complement.
CAATGTGATTGAAGGCTCCGGAAGAGCTA
>JASCZI010272387.1:24446-36619 GCA_036250425.1 Stylosanthes scabra | reverse complement strand
ATCCAGGCGATACATGATGTTCCTGTCTACGGCTGCGACCTCTTCAAGCGTTGGTTCAGCCATCACTTTTTTTTTCCTCTAACTTCTTCTCTCTACCACTCTCTCTAGAAATCTAACAAATGCAAAATATGAAGAAGAGGAAGGAGGGTGGCACGGATTTGAGGTTGTTGTTTGTGCGGAATCCGTGGCACCCATGAGCTGTTTTTGCTCAACTACCAAAACCATCAATTCATGCAAGAACCGTGGCACCCTCCAGCTGTTTTTGCTCAGCTCCATTTGCACAAGAACCGCGGCACCCTCCAGCTGTTTTTGCTCACATTCACAAGAACCGTGGCACCCTCCAGCTGTTTTTGCTCAATCCCATTTGCCACAACTTGCACGAAAACCGTGGCACCCCATAGTTGTTTTCCTTTTTTTTAATTTTACCAGAAACCATCGAAACCTCCCACGGTTTCTATACATTTTTTATTTTGGTGCAATTGCATCATATTGCACTGAAAGGTGCAATCCAGTAAATTTGGAGGCCATTTATATTATATGCGTAATTTGCCCTAGTTTTAATTAACATATAAGCTAATTATTCTTGATCAAATGTGGTATCTATGATGTCAAATCAGTAATATATATTAACTACTTATTCATGGAAATCTTCTCGAGTATAAATGCGAGTCGCAGTTCTTAACTTCGGAAATCAATTAAAATAACTTAAAACTTCAAAGATTAATGTAAAATCTGTGTGTAACTTTAACTTGGAAAATCAATTTGAATAATTTAAAATTTCAAAGACTAATATAAAATGTGTGCTTAACCTCATGGACGAATTCAAGACTACCCTCACCCCTCTTAGTTAAGTTCAACGCTTCACTCAACTCATTTATCAATGTAAAAGCCCAAATCATGCCCCACACACATCATTGAGTTGTACCTAAGTTTATTTATTTATTTCAATTTCTTAGAGTCCTCTCCTTTCGTTACCAATTGCAAAAGAAATCAATTGTTAGCTAGCATTTCAACCTCAACGTGTAAATTGAGCTCATCCATTTAATTTCATGTCATAAAATAAACATGTCACGAGTCCAATTAAATGTTATTCAAGATTATACTATACAATAAACTCTTCTTAGCTTGCACCATTGATTATTGAGTGATGTATCATATATATATATATACTCTATCTACTTTTTAGAGTGTAGGAACATACATACATACACGTGAAATTTCAATTAAAGATGGAATACATAGTTGTTCAATTAATCTTCAATGAACACGTACACATACATGTATTATTATGTATATAGTATTTGACCAAGAGAATAACAAGTTGGCAAATCAAATTGTGTTGGTCATTTGTTTCCCTTTAAGAAAGAGACAGCATGTTGTCGGTGTCCCTTTTATCGTATAGGCAAAAATTTGATAATTGGTAGTCCAAAGAGCTAATTATTCAGTAATAGCATTCCCATAACATTTGTCGGATGCACCGTTGGTTGACCAAAAAAAGACATAACATGCCTTACTATTTCACTTCATCCATCTTTAATATTTCTCTCCTTATCTTTTTTCTCCACGTTCTCTTTGTTTAATTGCACTTTTTTTACTTTTTATTTTTCTTTTTTTATTATACATATTCTCCTAATCTATGAACACTTCGTTGAATTAATATGTTCATATGTAAGATATTTTTTAGACAAAATATTCACCGACACTCGCATGACACGAATGGACACTTAGGATACACGTGTCATAAATTTTTATTCGTGTCCTTAGAAAAAAATACTTATTCGAACACACTTAATACTTTAAAATATTATTACGTGTCTATGTCCAACTTTATTCTTAATTTATATTCTTAACATATTAAATAGTATATATTACTATTTCTTAAAACTAAAAATTATCTTAAATATTTTATACAACTAAAATAGATATTAAAAATAATTAAAAATAACAATTTACATATTAATATAAATAAAATATCAATATATTATTATAATTTTTGTTAAAAATATATTTATTTTATATATATATCATTTCCAGTGTCATATAGAAAATTGATATTAACGTATCGATGTGTCGCGTGTCATATCGTGTCCATATCCGATCCATGCATCATAGCTACTAATGAATTCAAATGGAGATCAAACTCCTTCGTTCTCACCACGCTAGGTGCGTCGGCACGTATTATTTCCTTTCATTTTTGGCATGGATGGTTAATGTTTTCATCATCGTAATCATTGTTGTATTTCAAGTTAATTTATATTATTTATTTATTACGGATAAATAAAATAATAGCTTCCCACCTATGTAAGGGCTCATGAAAATAATTAGTGAGAATATTAGCTAGAGAGGAAATAATTTTAAAGAAAAATCGTTCAATTAATATTTATTTTTATTAATTTCTATATACAATAATAGTTTAATTTTAATAGATTGACCGAATAAAAAATTTTAAATAAAAATTTTACTAAATGTACACCAAAATCATCCATCAACATATAATACACATTGAAATATAAAATATATACATTAAAAATGAATTAAACTATACATATATTTTATATTTCAATATGTATTGTACGCTGACAGACTATGACTGAACTTAGTCTACAAATATTATCGTTGTTTAAAAAATCCTACAATCACATCTATTCTTCTGAGTGATCAATCACAAGATAAAACATCAAAATTAAATTCATTCATACAATAACTAACGTTGATTTATGTACTACCATTGTACGTTTTACAATATTGAATTAGCATCTCTATTCCTTCTTGATGGATGAGATATACTTTGCCTACATATATAGAACACGAAGTGTGGATACATTGCTAGAGTTCAAACTCTCTTGTTTTATAAGCAACTTATCATTGTACAAATTAAAGTAGTGAATTATATGTGAGTGATAACTAGGCATGATGGGGTGATATATCTTACGAAGGCCTAGTTATAACATCTAGATTTTAATGATTATGACCGATGTATGATTTGGTTATAATCGAGTTATATTAGACGGATAATTTATAAAGTATTTTTTTATTAAAAATAGAAGCAACTATGTTATTTGAATATAACAAAATTATAAGTAAATATCTTTCATAAAATTAAAAATTATGATCATCACGATTAAAAAGATATTTTGCATATCATATATTTTTTAAATTAAAAGTAAAAATTATTTTATTATAAATTGTTTGTTGTTACAAAATAAAATAATTATATAATTATTTTAAATAGAAAATAGTAATTATGTTATCCTTTTATTATATAATGATATATTAATTTAGTAATATATATATTACATTTTTTTATATACACACATTTGTGTACTCCAGTATATAATTCTTAATGGTATAAGGATCTTATATATTTTTAGAAAATATATAATAATAAAAAATTTTAATTTGTATTTTTTATACGAATTTTCGTTCTCTTCATCTGCTTATTTTATATATTTTTTAAGCAAAAAAAAAAACTTTTTGAAAAAATTAATTACTTCTTTTATCCTAAAATCATAAGTAAACACTACTCTAAAAGTTGGTCAAAGACAAAGAGAAAGAAAAGGTTATACTTTCAAGCACAGCATGAGATAAAAGCTTTATAGAGGTCAATTAAATCATAAGATTGATCCTTCTTTTCACAGCAACAATGTGATTTTGCTTATAAACTAATGCTAATTAGACTTTGACCACAGACACTAGCACTACCACTGCCACAGTACATATGAAGAAGCATCTTGGTAATTTCTTCCTCTTCCTCTTCATGCCTTTAATTTGGCGGCAGGACCTTTTTTTGTTAATTTGCGTATAACATATGCACACGCTAAGCTAGCTACATTGACATAATAATGTGGTTTAGTTTCATCTTAATTAACTTCTTAAATGTATGTCAATGTCTGTAATAATAATTTTGAAGCTTTAATTTAGATCAGTTGTTATGCCTGAACAGCCATATGCACATATCAGAAATTAGTATCTTATTAATTATAATTATGGATATTTTGATTAGCCTAAACACTTGCAAGTTTAATTAATTAATTAATTAATTAATGGGGTTATGTATGTGTGTGTGCTGTCCCAATCTTAGCTTGCTTTTTATGATGTGCCTCATTGGCCTTGCACAGCTGTTCTAATTGAGGTAGTTAATTACTTTCACCGCCTTAATTAATTTAATTTGGTACATAATGGAAATGTTGCATTACAAGCTAATATTAGGACCAAGTCATATCATATTAGACCATCAAAAATATGTTCTACATCATATGCTTGCTTCTGTTTCAAATTCTAAATATGTATTAGCACGATGAATTAGGACTAGTGATAATTACTACCCTATATTTAATTTATCTTTAAAATTTAATTTAAATGTAAAAGTTAGACACCTATGAATAATTCAACTAATAAATACCAATTATAGTTTGATATTAAATTAGAGTTAAATAAATTAATTTAATCTAAACAGCCAAAATCTTAGCTTAATAAGTACTGCATCAATTGATTCTATAACTGTCCAATTCATTCGATAAAAAAACTAATTTAATGCAAAATTAAACTATATCATTAAAAAGTAATCTAAATAGTGATTAAAATGGTGTTAACGATGTAATAATACATGTCTAAACAATCAAATTGGTGTAGATTTGTGATATGAAAATGAGTATGATGTGGTCACAAAAAAAAAAAAAAAAGAGTATGATGACCTCACAATGGGGCTGATTGACTTTTTTCATGAGATGAGCTTTGCGTGCAAATTGTGAGCAGCTTTATTCTGATTTATGACACATTACTGGCTTCTCTATGTAGTAGTAAATAACAATTAACAAGTACTTTACCAGGCATTGTCCTTCTCTCTCTTCTTTTTTTCTCATTTATTTCATTTCCCCATCTTCGTAATAACTAATTAAATTAAATATGCCAACCTATAAGTAAAAAAGATACAGCCCCTATATTGTTATCCATAATGCATATATAATAGGAGCAAAATAGATTAATCTAAGCCTCTATATAAACTATTGTACCTAATTCACTTCCTTTCTTAGGATAAACTTTTTTGCTAATGACTTAATTAGTTGAATATTGATGACTATACATACATTATGTTATGCGGTGTATATATATATGGAAGCGTTTTAGGTATAATTGAAAATCAGGTGCTTATATATTTTTATCCGTTGATCTTATTTAATTTTAATTATAAAATATGTATGATTAACATTAACGCCAAAATCATAAAAAATACTAAAATTCTCGATTTTGTCTGAAACGTTTTCTATATAAATTTTACAATCTACATGTGATGAAATATGAACCTTTTTGGGTGATGACTACTGACTAGTATGCTGTACTTGGAGCATAGTGATGACGGCATCTTAAAGATGATTATTGACTCAAAAAAGAAGAGTAAATTTGGACAGATCTTTTTAACCATATATGTGCAATTCAGAACACACTCCAGTCTTTTTTAATAGAAAATAAAAAAATGTAATGTGTACATTAAGATATTTCAAATATTAAGAAGAAACTTAAAACCTAACCTAATATTTAACACAACAAAACAGTGGCACATTGTAAAATATACTATAGCTTTCTCTGTATATATATGTGTCCAATAATTGAGATTTTTGGGCAGCTAATTTTAGCATTTTGGAAGGATTCATAAGAAATGCATGGTGGTGGGCAAAGGCAGCAACTGGATCAAATGCCAGCAAAATTAAACCATACATATCATTCATAATATACGATACGGGGCCACTACTACTATATATATATAAATTAAATCTCTTCATATTCATAATAAATTGCCAGCGCCAATTATATCTCTCTATCTATCAAACATTCAAACCCCACCATTCATATCATACACAAAAATATATATTCACAATCACACGAGCGTGTGTCACTGCTGTATGTTATCCCAATATATATATATAATACTATATGATTTAATAATTTCAAATTTCGTCATTTTCACATACATTTAGGAATTTAATATCAGACATCAATATCATCATCATCATATATTTTTTTTTTTCACATAATATGCCCTAAGTATGCATATATCATTGATCATTTGCTCTCATCCATAGTCTCACCCAGACCCAGCATATTTTAAATGAAATAATGGTTCACATTAGTAATTTCGTTTGTAATATTGTAATTAATAACAGCTAACTTTTTTCCATTAAGTCGAATTATATTAAACGTAACATAATTATCAGATTAAACAATTAAGTTGGGTTAACATAATAGTTAACTCATAAATCTATTTAAATAAGTATTAAAAATTTAAATTTCATCTTATACCTGCCACAGTAATTTATGATCAATATAAATTTTTAAATGAATTTGTAATATATCTAACGAATTATTATTATTTTTTATCAAAGATATGTTGAAATAAAAATTTGAATTCAGAACTTCTTATAGCACCCGATTTGATCGGATTCAAAAATAAAAAGAAAAGTGGCAAGGAGTTGCTAACTGCAGTGTATGGGTTTTTGTCTTTTTGATCATATTCGAGTCTTTGACCACATGACAGCCAAGGGAACCACACGATACGATAACGACAATAATCTTTTATTTTTCTTTAAAAAAAATAATGAAGAAGAAGAGAGAGAAATAGGAAAAGGACAAACACAAATAGGCATTATTATTAATATTAACTGCACGTAATAATTGATTATTATTAATTAGTTGGACAAGATGGAAAAGATTAATTAGGGCCACACAAAACCACAATTAGCCTCACTCATTATCATTAATTATTAATTAATAATAATAATAATAATTTATCTTCAAGAATATCGTGTCGTTATTCTTCAAACTCTTGATGAACACTTACAGATACATCAACAAGAAGAGAAAATAATAATAATGATAATAATAATCCGGGAGAGAGGGGAGGGGGGTTATACATGAACTAGAAATTCTTCTCTATACTGTCAACATCTTTCTAGTTTTTCTACCTTGTTCATTCCAAACCAAGGAAATAATATTCAAATCCAAAAGTTGAAGAAAAATAAAAATGAAAATAAAAATAGGGATGGAATTGATGAATTTACAGTTGATGATGATGATCATATATGGTGGAAGACATCAAAATTAGCGGCGGTTAGATCCTCCGAAAGCGGATAGTTACTGAAATGTATGGAAGAAGAAGAAGCAGTGTTATTAGTGTGATGATGATGAGTGTGTTCTTGATTATCTTCTTCCCATGAAGAACAACTTGTCTTGTATAAATCCTCACATTTGATGGCATTAAACTGAAAAAACGGTTCCATCATCTTGTTAGTGATGATATTTTCGTCCCATGGCGATGTGTACATGTTTGATGAGCTGTTATTGCTAGAACTTTCCTTAACTAACTGATCTGTGACTGACACGTGTCCCCCTTGATCCGAGTTAGTTAGGCTCGGCATTGAAGAGAATCCTCCTCCACAGTAGTTTGTTACGGCAGTTACTGCTGATAGCTGATGGTAATTATTATTCGGCTGTTGTTGTTGATGAGGGAAATAATCTGCATACAGAGATGATAGAGGGTCCAAAAACGTTGCCTTGTTGTTATTATTCGTCATGAACATGTCTCTAGAAGCTTCTATTATTGCGTTGTTGCTGTCGCCGCCGCTGCCGTAGTAGTTACCGGAATCGTCGTTCAAAAGAATTGACGAGGATAAGTTTGTTGAGAATGGAAGTTGTATAGAGGAAGGTAGTGTTGTTGTGTTCTTCTCATTATTCTCCGTCATCATTATTTTGCTGTCTTCTTGTTTCTTATCATCATGATCAGTTGATAGAGGCTTGTGTGTGGCTGGGTCAATTCCTTGCTTCACTAGCTTCTTTTTCAAACATGAATTCCAGAAGTTCTTTATCTCATTGTCTGTTCTTCCTGGTAACTGTGCTGCTATCTGAGCCCACCTGTTGTATATATCATCATATTGCAGATCAAATTATAAATCACTACTTCAACTCTAAAAGAATAAAAAAATATTCGTAACCAATAAAAAATAGCCAATAATTAATAATTTTGTATTTTTTAAATACAAAATATTTAAAATCTAAAAAAATAATACATTATTTTTTTTCGATGTTGGCTTATATTTCTGAATAGCATAACATGGTTGATGAATTTTTTTAATTTACCTGTTTCCGAGGATTTCATGGAGACTGATTATAAGATCCTCTTCTTGCTGGGAGAACATCCCTCTCTTTAAATCAGGCCTAAGATAGTTTATCCATCTTAGTCTGCAACTCTTTCCGCATCTTTGCAGCCCTGCAATTAGTCATCATTAGACTTTTCTTATTTAAAATATATGGATACTTGGTTGAATTTTGTGTGATGTGTTTCAGGTATGAAAATTCAACAACGCTTATCAAATAATGTTATATAAGCAATGAAGATATATGATTGCTATTATTATTATTACCAGCTAGTTTTGGAACGGAGCTCCAGCAACCAACACCGAACCTTGTTATGTGATTGAAGAGCTTCTCATCTTCTTCAGGGGACCACAAACCTTTCCTCAGTTTCTGCTTTACACAGCAAGAATGGCGACCCATTTCGTGAAAGACACTAGCTATACTATGGTGAATGTGATGAACCAAAATGCCAATGTTTCTTCTCACTTTGGTTTCCCAATGTCACTTGCTCTATATAGCCTGCAATATTTACCAAATTAGTTATTCTTAATTATTATTATTATTTTAATTTTTTATTGTGTCATTTAAGAGTTGGAAATGTTGTTATGCTTTGTGGAAGAGACTAATACTAATAGAGAGTAATTGTGTTCATTTAAAGGAGGTGGATATATAAATCATAATAAAAAATCATACTTAGGATTGAAGTTAACAGAGAGAGAGAGAGAAAGAAAAGAAGGAGATAGAGAAACCTGAGAGGAAGGTGAAGCAATCAAGTGGGTTTTACGCAAATCGCTGCTGCTTTTGCATTGAAATGGATTGGTTTTTAAGATATCACTATTTCTAGAAAAATAAAAATTTAATTAATTAAAACACTAACACGCACATTATATATGTATATAAATTAATTAATTAATATAAATAATAAAGGTGAACCACTTTATAAACGTGTACTAATATGGTAGAGAATTGATGACTAATGGAGTCAAGTGTTTCCTCTTTTATTGTTAACTGTTAATAAAGTATTTCACTGCTAACTCTGTTTTTCCTTTTTTTTTTTTTTTCTACTATTCTGTCCGGAAATTAAATATTATCTTTTAGGAAAGTTTTTTTATATATCACTTTAACGGTATACTCAGTATATCTGTAATTTGTAACTGTTTGATTTTGATTAAAAAAATTTAAAATATAAATATAAATCAAAATTAACGATCACAGATTATAGGTATACCGCTAGAAAACTTCCTATCTTTTATGGAAAATAATAATCATGTATGACTTCTTCTTCTTCTGCATCTTAATTCTTAAAATAAATAAATTAACAAAAATTAATCATATATGACCCCATAACCATTATTCATCAATTATATTTGGTTTTACCCTCGGAAGGAGAATAAGATCTCATCCGTACATGTCACTCTAAACTACATGAATGTAGAAAGTAGTAGACACATGTCAATGCAAATGAAGGTTACTTTATATTATTTTAAAATTAATTATTAATTAAATGATATATATCTATCAGAAAAGGATTAATAAAATAAATAAATAAATTGAGGATATAAAAGTTAAGGGGTGTTACATCATCAGGAGAACTTTTTTTAGCCAGTATTCAAGTTAAATAGTATATTATTATTAATTAATGAAAGAATTAAATATAAAATAAAATATATTATGTGTTAGCTAGTAGTATAAATAGAAATTACTTATGTCACAAAAAAATAAAAAAATTACTTATTCTTGAGCTTTTCGCTGCAAAGGTGATTATACTCAAATGACTGAGTCCGAATATATAGTATCTCTTGATTAATACTGAAACACTATTATTATGATTAATAAAATGTTAATAATTGTCTCTTTTCATAAGATTTGTGTCTTCCTTTAATCTCTGAGAATATATACTCGATCTCTTGTCAATAGTTACGTCAATAATTATTCTTAAAATAATAAAAAAAAGTTTGGGGTAGTGGTTTAATTAGAAACTTGAATCTATTTTTCCACTTATTGAAGTACAGTTGTGAGGTAGTCCACAGTAGAGGGTTTAGGTAAAATGTTATGTGTCAAAAAAAGAATGTTAATTAATTTAATTTTTCTCATAATTAAGGAATATTTCCAACTTATGAATTTATTTTATTATTAACATAATTTTTTGTTAATGACAGTCATGATGATCAAATTCTTCTATTGTTTCATACCAACTGAGGTTTAATGAGGTAAGAAGCATAACGTAGCGAGAGAGAGTCATATTATTTAAGTATTCTATAATAATCCTTGAGCATATTCACTCTGTACATTTAAGATTTACATAAATACGATCGAAAGAGACAACACGTGATACGATACGACACACAATACATCGACATGTCAATCTTAATTTTTAATATGACACGTAAACACGACATATATATAAAATATAATGTATTTTTAAAAAAAATTATAATAATATTTTGATATTTATTTATTATTAATATTTAAATTATTATTTTAAATATTTTTAATGTCTATTTTAATTGTATAAAGTATTTAAGATAATTTTTTATTTTAAGAAATAATAATATATACTACTTTTAAATTTATTTTAAAGATATAAATTAAATATAAAAATGGACACACAGATACGTGATAATATTTTTTAATATCAAGTGTGTTCAAAAATGTATTTTTTATTTTTTTAAGACACTGTGTGTCGGACGAATGCCAGCGAGTATCGTATCCAAATAATATTCGATATGTAGACATACCAAGCATAAAACTCTAAATTAATATTTATTTTAGACAAATAATTGAGAAATTTTCTAATTCAGAGTCAGTCCTATATTATGAGAAATTTAAAATAAATCAACCTTTATATATAATAAACGCATTCTATCTTATTGTACTTTTAATTGTAGTAATTTCACATATCCACTTTCCTATCTTTTAGCTAACCAGAAAGTCTTTCCAAATCGAAAATTTGGTCTTAATACAAGAATATATAATTTAATTACAAACTTTTTAAATTATAGAGAATCTATTAAAAATTTAGTAAAATTATAAATATGAAAAAAAAAATCACGTCTAAAATCTTAAAGAATAAATTAAGTCTCTAAATTCACTCAAATATTTATTCTTTACTCAAGTTAGATTTAATTAATAAAAATCAACTTGAGATTGTAACAATTGTTCTGCTAATCAACATTTAGATGTGCTCACCGACTGTTATGCGTATGAATATATGGACAGGACAAAGCATTTAATCACAAAATACCAATCAGCTAGTAATATAATAAGCTAAGTATTTATGTGATTCATTTACAATATCTTGTACAGTACAGTAATATCCTTCTATAGTAAAATATTATAAAAAAATTAATATTTTAATTACATTTAAACTAATTTAATTAAGTTTAAAATAATATTTCATATACCTTACAAATTCACACATCCACCAACATATATACACACAACTATATAAGTTTCTATATTCTATTATATATGAATTAAACCCATACTTTGAACTCGTGTGCAACTTAATTGATATTTATTAACAGTATATATCGTTCAAAGATATTGATTCTCGAAAATACATGAGTGTAACTAAACTCATGAGCTAACTTTTGGAGTTGAATTAGATTCATTTAATTATTCAAATGTAATATAATATTAAAACTTATTAGATCAAATAAAATTGGATCAATCATTATTAATTCATGTTTATGTTCTAAATAATCATTTTTAGACGTGAATAGAGTATTAAATTTAGGAGTCTATATCCTTGATCAACTGAGACTTATAATAAGATTAATAAATTTATTATTTGTGGGAAGCCTCAAGCCTCATCTGCTATTAGAAATTTAGAATACTGTTTGAGTAGCACAACTCAATTTTATAAAAAGAATTTCATACATAAAAGTAATAACTAATAACAATCCGACAAAAAGGAGCGAGTTGGGCTTGGCTTGGCTTGCCAGCTACTTTATACGCAGTGCAATGCATTTGTTTTTCTCTTTAATTAATTTGTGTACGCATAATACAATGGAAACTAAAATCTCTTTTGTTTATGAATTTAT
>JASCZI010272386.1:11814-25277 GCA_036250425.1 Stylosanthes scabra | reverse complement strand
ATCCTTCCAGTTGGACCAGGTGGAGCCTACATTTTCTAAAGGTTCAACAGCTGATGCCACTAAGGTTAGAAGTTAAGAGATTAGTGAAATTCATGAGTTGATAGAAGAAACTTCCTTAGGCATATACCTGTTGATATATTTGAAAATATAACTCTTCAGTTTCCTTTCTATTGAAAAATTAAAATGCATAAAGAAGAATTAAACAGTATACATATTGATTTTCTGTTGTTTTATTTGCAGGAAGACTTAGGTAGGCTTCGAAGGAATATGTTTTCCTTTAGGGTTAGGGCAGGGACCCAATCTGCCCCACTTTTTGCTGATAGCAAACCTGATTCCAGCGAAAAGTTAAGACAGATGCGCCCTTCTTTATCACGGAAGTTTGGTTCATACGTGCTACCCACACCAGTTGATACAAAGAGTTCAACCTCTTCAGGGTTCATTAACCAAGAACCTTCCAAAATGCAGACAAATTTAAAAGAGCCTACAAAGAAAATATGGCATTCCTCCCCTCTTGAACAAAAAAAGAATGAAAAAGTTCTTGAAGATGAGGTTCCTGGTCCTACGGGAAAAAATACACAGTCTGTACTTAAGGAGAGTAACAGCAATACTACCTCCTCCAGATCGCAGCCTTTTCTGGTAGATGGAATTTTATCCTCTAAAAAAGAGGAACATGCTTCTGCTAACTCCAAAAAGATTAAGAGACATGCCTTTTCTGGGCCGTTGCCAAGTAATCCTTGGCCTACCAAACCTATATCAGTAGAGACTGTTCAATTGTTATCTGGACCTCTTTTGCCAACCCCCATGCCAAAGCCTCCCTCATCCTCTCCTAAAGTCTCCCCTAGTGCTTCTCCTACTCTTATGTCTTCACCCAAAATCAGCGAGCTTCATGAACTTCCAAGGCCTCCAACTGGTTCCCCATCCAACTCAAGGCTCCTAGGTTTGGTGGCTCATTCAGGGCCATTGTTTTCCAGAGGTCAAAATCAAATGGTTTCTCCGAGTAATTTGGTTGCATCAAATGCAGCATCTCCATTGCCAATGCCACCTCTGGCCATGCCTCGTAGTTTCTCCATACCTTCTAGTGGTGCTAGAGTTGCAGCACTGCAAACATCTCACAGATCATCTATATCAAGGGATATCACTTCTCCTCCTCTGACACCAGTAACATTATCTAATAGTCGGCAGTTGTTAGATGGATAAGACTTGCTCTTTGTTCAACTGGAGGTAATTTCTAAATCTGATTTCTGTTGTTTACTTTATTTCTTGTTTCTACTTTCCGAGTTTCTGGATATATGAATGTCAAGACACACTGACAGAGTGGAAAGAGTTTAGTTTTGTGTATAAAATATAAATGCTATGCCTCTCTCAGTTTTTCTAGTTTAAAATCGAGATGAGGGTTAATGTATATGAAGTGCTACTGTGGGGAAAAACCTGTTAACAAAGTTCTATGTTTAACATAAACTACGCTACCTCCACACAGACGCACACATTGGAATAGAATGTTTTACGGTGCAAGCATATGATTTTAAATGGACTAGAAACTGTTATAATATACACGGAGGAATTGTTTCGCCATCTTTCCCATTGCTCGGTAACATGTCTCCGATAGAGTACAGAATTTTCATTTTTGTTCCAGGATATGTAGTGGACTTGATTTGCCGTAGTGGCAGCTAGAAAAAAAAGTTATTTAATTCAAAGCCTGTGGTCACATAAATTTGTTCCAAATGATTGAAATGAAAACTGTAGTCTTAGTTACTCACTGCTACAAGCATACAAGAAATCTTATCTGAAAACTGTTGATGTTAATATTTGCTTTGGACGCAGGTGTTAACGTTTGTGCAGATTTAATTCCAGAGTCTGAAGATAGCCCCGTTTGTGAATTGTGATCTGGCAAATTCAGCGAAGATCAAGTTTTGCTTACTTTCAAATCTGTAAATATTCCATTTAGTTATTCTCTTCTCTGTCAATATAGTTAACTGGCGAATTAATAGGCATGTCTATTAGTTCAAGTTTTTTTATTCAATTGTGTGTAATAATTGGAACTAGTTAAAGATAGCAATTACTTTTTGTTTTCTAAGTGATGGTTTTGGATTTCAAGTTTTAGAAATGAAAATAATATTCTAATATATGAGAAAGAGTGTTTTAGAGAATAAAAAAAATGGGCATCAATATATATAGTAGATTTAACCTCTTTACTAAAATAAATGCCCATGAGTTATGTTGTCCACCCGTTCTTTGTTCTGACCATGAGTTCTTCAGCTGAAATTAGCATTTAACCATGGGTTTCTGTATACATAAAACCAAATTTCAACCTTCAGCATTTAGTATGTCTTTTGTCTGAATTCATATGGTTTCAGTGGAAAAGGAAGTGTCTGGGTTTATGCAAATTGCAAACTCATGGTGTAACTCAATTTTAATGTTCAAAAGTAGTAGATTCCAAAGATTTTATCCTGCATAAAATAGTGAGAAATGGAATTACTTTGTAACCTGCTATTAGTGTTAATTCTTTGACAAATTAATCTAATGCAAGACAAAATTAGGCAATTTGGTTGTCACTTAGGCAATGTAACCCCAAAAATGTTTGATGAAAACAACATTGACTTTTACTGAAATTTTGTTTGTTTTATAAAAGTTATGCAATCATATTAAACTGATTTATTTGCCAGAACTATGAGCATGGTAAAAACTCACATAAAATCGTTTGATGATGACTTAGTCAAACATTTTAATGATTTCTAACGTTGGTTCCTTAACATATTCTTCTTACTTAATAATACCTTCACATGAATAATTTTTTTTAGCGATTAACAACAATAATTACTTAACTAGGTATTAGATATTTAGATATTAGATATTAGACTGGAACCGGTGAATGGTGATAGTTCCGGTTAGGTCTAAGCTTGCCGTTCTTTCCAAAACCGGTCTTAAACGGGTGAACCAGTTTTCTCCCCAACCCTTAAAATGACGTCGTTTAGGGTTCAAAATTAAAAGCTTTCTCTCTTTCTCACTGTCTCATTCGCTCCATTCCCCAGAACCCTAGCCCACATCCATCGCTGCCGTCGTCCGCCTCTCCCAGCTGCGTCGCCGTCCTCGCCTGAAGGTAGTGCCCTGCTGAATTGCTGCTGCTTCTTCTATTTTATGTGTTTTTGCACGGTCTGCACCTCTTCATACCTGGAATCAACGTCCCTCTAATTTACAATCAAAATTTCAAAACAGTCAAGGCATTAGCATAAGCTTCGTGAACAATTTGCAGTGCTGCTTCTTCTTCTTCTTTTTAAAAAAAAATTGAGAATGATTCACTGCTGCTTCTTCTTTGAGATTTGAATTTTATGAAGACAATTTCTCTAAAAAATTACTGCCGTTGCTGCTGCATTATTAGAAAATTTACTAGTTTATTGAACATTAGGTATTATTTCCTGGCACTACCTTTATTGAAGTAATTACCATAGAGTGAAGCTGTTTCTAGTACTTAAACCTAAGAAATATTTGATATCTTTTCAGAGCCTATATGTGGTATCTGTATTTGGCATTTGATTTGAGTTTCACTATTCACATTATTTCAAGTTTTCTAGTTCAGGTTGAAGAGTTTCATTATTCTAAATAAATAAATAAATAATTGAAAGAAGTTATTTGATTTGAGTTTCACTATTCACATTATTTCAAGTTTTCTAGTTCAGGTTGAAGAGTTTCATTATTCTAAATAAATAAATAAATAATTGAAAGAAGTTCTACTTACCCCAAGAACCCTAACTCCACAAAACTAAGAGAAGACACTCGCACTCGCCACTTGCCCTGTCTTACCGTTTTACGGTAATTAGATTTGGTATTGTTCTCGTTTGTGTTGTGTGAGGTGAAACGAGAGGATTAGTGAGAGACTTATATGTGATCTTATCTTCTCTTAATAGTTCCTGGAATTTGAATTGTGTTGATGCTTTAATTATTGCAGCAGTTGCAAGATACTAGCATGGGTGTGTTTTGGGGGACTAGGGTTTTGGAGATTGTGAAGAAACATGATTCTGGAGGACTCGTTTGGAAAAGAATTAAGCTCACCACTACCCGTAAAGCCAATGCCAAGAAGCGACTCCTCCGCGTTTGGCAGGTATCATATTTACACCTTTAACTACATCTCCTAGGGTTTAAGGTTAAGGGATCCCGCATTTCCGGAATCTGGTCCTTAATATGTATAGCTGCAGCCAATGTAGAGAAAATCCAGAGTTTAGGTGAAATCAGACAAGTAAATTAAATAAGTAAAAGGTGAAAGAGTACTAGGATTTAAATAGTAAAATCGTCTAATTTAATATAGATTTGTAAAGTCAGTTAACTAATTCAAAATTAAATATCAAAATATTTTAAAAGTTAAATCGATATTTTAACTACTACGGTTGCAGCAAACCAATTACAGTTAACATAGTTTAGTTATACCCTTGATTTCATATAACTGAATTCTTAGAGGTGGTTATTTGTTGCTTTATCTTGCATAACTATTTTACCGGTAAGAACCGCCAATGTACTTTGAAGTATGGTTGACCATCACAATTAGGGATGGAAGTGAGCTAACATGTAAAATATGTTATGTGGGAAGTATACCAATTGAATAATATTAGCCTTGGCTCATTTGTTGTTGCATCTTCTTTATGTATTTTTCATTTCGTAATTGTGAACTTGTGACTATTTTTATCATTGCCGTCTAATGTCATGGTACGTGTCTCTCTGTTTTTGAAGAATGAAGCTGTCCTGAGGGCATGTTCTGAACCACCTCCTCCTAAAAGTTCTTCTGCCAGTAGCAATAAAGCTCAAGAGAATGTCACAGAGTTGATAAGTTGAAGAGCGTGATGATGGGTAATATTAGATCCATCTGAAAGCTGTATCATTAGTGCTTTAGGCCTCCCAATCTCGAAACATTTCTTTTCTTCGTCAAACTCAGCAGGATGCTTCACTTAGCCTCTGGTTTAAGCTTTGTTTTCCTGAAGAAAATAAACATTTTTGCAGAGTTTCAGTGCTTGAGTTAGTTTATCGCAAACTTCTGATATGTAGAGCATTGGTCCGATTATGTGGAGGACTTGGATTTGTTCATTCCCTCCGGTTTTGAACATGATTTTATCTTATCTTGCATCTTGTATTGTATATACCCCATATATCATCATGATTACTTTAGCAGTGTAATTGAAGTATTATTGATAAATGAAACTTGAAACTGCATGTGTTGTAGAAGAGTAATGGGAATTGGAAAGATGACAATAAGCCATGCTCTTCCATGTGAAAAGAGATACAAAATTGTCAATGAGAGACAAGAAAAGACCACGATTTGGGTTTAAGAACGTCAGTGTATCAAACAATGGCATTCCACGAAGAAAAAGAAGAAGAATGCTTCCAAATGCTCCCGTTTTTCGCTTATAATGATTTTTGGTACAAAACGACCCATAACCGGTGGAGTTCCCTGCTGGAACCAATTTGAGCAAATGATTTTGTTAGGGGGCGCTTTGTCCCTCAAGGTAATGATCAGGGTCGGATTGAACTTTTATTCTTGACTGAAATTCCACACTGCCCTTTAATGCCATGAATGACAAATCTGATTTCAACAATTTTTCATTGCAAGTGTGCTAATCTCATACTTTGGTAAAAAAAAGAAAGAAAAAAAAGTGTGCTAGTCTCATATTCATCACTCGTATACTGCATAACCTGTTAGAAGTTAAAACCTATAGTTTATACACATATTCATTACTCATACACTGAACTAATCCATTGGTTCATACAGAAACTCAACAGCTTCAATAAACCTTGACTCAGCATTGATGTTCCTATGCAAAACGGCTCCATCGTGAAGTTATGGATGCTCCTTCTTGTTATCTTGAGATTCTTTCTTGGATCCAAGAAAGTACTCTTTCACACTACTTTCTGCTGAAAGTATTCCCTTCTTAACCTGCCATTATTAGAAGAAAACGCACTATTAAGGTGTTTCAAGGCACAAAGCCTGCATCAAGAAAGGTCCAAAAAACAACACCATACGAAAATTACACATCATAGAGATTGTGGAATGACCACTCATTTATCTTCCTATCTTTATCCGAGACAGATGACATGAATACTATAGTTGATACTGTTTGCAGCAATTCATGGTGCAAACAAATTTTCTAAAGAGAAATGCCATATAATCATCGATTTTAATTTATTTTGGCCATCATTTATAATGATCAACCTTTAATTTGTAATTTTACATCCTAATTTAACCAATACTTTTCAATAATGTGATGGCTAAATGATGGTTAAAATAAATTAAAATGGATGATTATCTAGCATTTTTTTTTCTAAATCATAATGTTACAATGAGCCTAGCCATTCGACTTACAAGAGTATAAATAAGAGACTAATTTCATTGTATTGAATAAAAAATAGTTGAATTGAATGAACTTATTTTGTTAAAAGTTTTATCTTTTTCACTCAAAACAAAGAATTTTGTTTATCATTTTCTTCAATGAAATCAATTATTAAAATCTTTTAATATTCTAATTCATACGATCAACAATATACCTCTTCTTCTTTAATTTCCATGTTCTTAAATTCTAAGTCCTAACATATGGCTTCAATCAATGAATAAGAAACTAACAAACAAGCCAACCAAACAATGCAAAGGTTCTAAGTTTATAATAAAATATTAATTTAAGTAACTCAAAAAAAAAAAAAAAAAAGATTGATAAGAGCTTACAGGGTCAAGAATATTGGGTTGAGGAGCATAATCATAGTCAGAAGTTAAGAGGAAATAAGAAGCAGTTATAGCTGCCACCATGGTTACTCTTCTAACAACCTTGTCAGCTTGTGGATTCATAACCATGTTTTTGCCTTACCTCACTGTGTTCATGCAAAGAGTTATTTTGGTGAAAGTGCGGTTGTACTTTTGTAGGCCAGGGGACACACACAAACTAGAAGAAACTTGGAAGGTTTCAGAAGCAGCATGATTTTTCTGTAAATTAATATTTTTCAATTTCACTGTGTTTATATTTTTTATAATAAATATTATTTTGACACTATATTTTTTTAAACCAAAATTACATTTTTTTTTTGTGTTGTTAATTAAAAATATTTCAAATACATAATTAATTAATAAAAAACTGTATTTATATAGAATAAGTAAATAACAAGAATATTTGGCATATGAATAATATTATTGAACTTGAGTTTTAATTTTTAAACATTTTAAATTAAAGAATATGAATTAACTTAATATTTATGAAACATTTGTTGAATATTTTATTTATTTTAATTTATTAACTTTGACATTTTACATAGAAAAAAATAATAATTCATAGCTACTTTCCAAAAATAAATTGTTATAATTTTTTTAAAGATTAGAATAATATTAAGTGTATACCTTAAAAAAAAAAAAAAACCTAGAAACTTGAGAGTGTAAAATTACTAAATTAGAAAATTGATAGTTTACTTTCCCAGTATGGGCAAAGGGTGGAATAAAGATTTAATTTTTAATATTTAATATGCCCAATAAAGTTGAAAGATGAAACCTTTGAATTTTAATTTTAAGAAAAAAAAAAATCGAAATTCAGAATTGTGATTGCAGAAGCAGAAACAGAGTAGAGCAGGGCAAAATCAGCTTCAATGGAGGAACCAAAAGCTTCTGAAACTTGTCCTTCTCCTTCTGCTTCTGCTGCTGCTTCTTCTTCTGCGCCAACAACAACTCAAAGTTCACAACTTCATCCTCCTCCTCCAACAGCGAGTGGTGCTGATATTCCTTCTTCAACGAAGAAGAGGCCTCTTGAATCTGATTCTCATTCCAACTACTACAAGATTCGCGCAATTGTTCGAGACCTTCGCCCCCATTTCATTCAGGTACTCCGCAAACTTGTCTCAAAATTTGATCTTGCGTAGTGTTTTTTCAATCTCAAAGATACAATTTTTTTTAAAAAAATAAAATTGTGTAGTGTAATTGTTGTTCCTCAAAGTGGTTGAATTTATAAACTTGTTGGGGATTTGATTTCGGATAAAATTGTGGCTGAATTTGGAGAAAAATTGTATTTGTTTTGTTTTGCTAATTTTTGCTAGGGTTTTTGAAGGAATTTTTAATAGGTAATGAGTGATGAATTGAGTAAAAGATCTAAATTTCAGGATCTCTATTCATTTAGTAGGATAATTATTCTTGGAGATTAACTCTGCTTAGATAATATGGGTAGCATTAAAAATAAGAGCATTGGAGAGAAAATTGGGGTAGCACCTATTTTAGAGAAGATGATAGAATATCGTCTTATGTGGTTTGAACGGGTGCGAAAAAGACCTGTGAAGGCTTTATTTAGGAGAAGTAAGTGGATGAGATCAGAAGTAGTCTAATAGTTAGAGCTATAGGGAGGAGTCCTGGAAAATCCATATGTGAAACTATTAAAAGAGATTTCGATGTTAATGGCTTAAATGGAAGTAGGATTTGTGAATGAAGTTGGAGCACTATGGTTTCGTTTCATCTTTGTATTCTACACCATTTAGTAGGACGAGGTTTCATTATTCCTGAAGTCTATGTGGAAAGTATGCTACACTTATGAGTTACGACCGAAAGGAATTGTTGGGTAATATTCTGAATTCCTGATTGGATATAGTTACGAATTATTCTTATATGCGGAACACGAACTAAGTAGTGAACTTATGGGTGGGATCTATCACTGATGAGTACAAACTTTTTGCATTTCACCCAACTCAATCACAAAATGTATCAAATCCTAGTTAGAAGATTACAATCACATTATATTCTGCTCTCCAAGAATATTACAAATGCTATCTTTAAAATTGGTAAGAAAACTGTAAACTCTTTTGACATTACTTCTTAGCCTCATATTGCACTCCCTTTGACCATCATAGCAACGTTTATTTTTCTTGCTTACTCAGTGATTGTTTCTTTTGGTTATCTTTTTGTCAACTCCCATTTTCTCATGTATAAGATTATGTTCATGCCATCTATTTGTTTTTTAGTACCTTTTTACCTGCTACCTTTTTTCAGCAAAGATATGCTTAGCTATATATAAAACCAGTTTGCTTTGTTTATTTGTTAACATAACCTAGGAGATTTAACATAATTAGTCTGTTAGGATGAAGCATGCAATTGCCTAAATGATGGGTGATTTGTGTGTTTCTCTGCAACAGTGTTATGGTTTTAAATATTTTCCAAATAAGAAAGTTAAAGAATAATGTAAAATATAAACCTGGCCTGATGATATAGTACAAGTGATGGAACTTCCTTTCTTTGATCCAAATCAGCCATTAGGAAACTTGTAGAATCATTTTATATAGTCATTATCTTCTAACCTAACAACAATACGCATTGAATTTGTTCCTAATTTCTGATGAATTGAGTAATTTGAACTGTCATTCTTAAGTTGTAATAGCTTGTTTTGCTTGAAATGCTATTTGAGGTGCCTGACCATTGCTGTTTCATCTTGAAGGTTCTGCGAACTCCCGACTACAAAAATTGCAAAGAATCCCAAGAAATTCGAGAACGTAAGATCATCCTGATGAAATTCTATTTATTACATAGCTGATCACATAATAAATTTAGAATGCAAAAAAAATGCCCATATACCAGAATGACTTAATGAAAATTTCTCATCAATTGGACTTATATATCTATCTATATTCAGGTTTCTCTTCCATTCATAAATGTTTTATCTTGTATGTGGTTGGTTGAAATATACTTTTTGGTTTCGACTTGTACTTGCAGAATTGAAGATCGTTGTGAAGTTATATGATAATATGAAAGTGGAAGCAGTTTCATTGGCAAAGTCTAAGCAAGATGGCCAAAACTGGGACCACAAAACACAGCAAGAGCAGCAATCTCAACATATCAAGTCACCAGAGCAGATTCAAGTTGAGAAATCATTCACCGCAAGGTCATCATCTGAAATTAAGGCTACGGCACCGGCTGCAGGGCTTCAAAAGGTGCAGGCAGAAGTAGGTCAAGGGACATACGTAGTTGGTGGATCGGCATTTGGTTGGAATTTCATCACCTTTTCAGGCACAGAAGCTGTCTATTATGGTATGACAAAGGAACAATTTCGATCGACACAAGTGGCAACTCAGTAGTGCTGTGGCTCTAGGGCTTAACAAAGTAGTTTCATTCATTGATAGAGGATGCTGAAAATCCTCATCCACAAGAAGTATAGTGTAGAAGAGGTTTACACAGAACATTAATATTATTATTTAGTTTTCTAATACTTTGTTGCAATTGATATCTAAAATTTGCCAAGAGGCTTAGCACATTGCTGCAATATTGTTTTTGGCTCTTTGTTGGATTAATCTTGAAATGCAAAATTATTATTTTCCATTAAAAATAGTCTGGAAAAAGAAAAGAAAATTCATGTATCTCATGTTGCTCTTTGACTATACATTGCTAAATGAGCTCTGTTATTGCAATAAGACTGGATGATTGAACTATGTTGAGTTGTTGACTAAGAAATGAGCTCTCTTTAGTTGTGTTTAATTAGTAATGCATAACTTACAATCATGAATTAACATACTTCTAAGTTCAAACATTATGTAGTTTCTTTGAGTAAGATATTTTTTTCTTAACCAATGCTATTAAAAAATCATACACTTTCTAAAAAATAGTAGGAAAAAGGAAGTGTCTGAGCCCGGGTTCGAACCGGGGACCTCTAGTGTGTGAGACTAGCGTGATAACCGACTACACCACCCAGACAGTTGATGATGAAGATTTGTGAAACTAATTATCTATAAATCACCTAAACACATAAAGCTAATTAAATAACCATATAAAACTCTTCACATTGTGTATATATAAAAAATTAGTTTCATCAAAAGATAGTTAAAGGTAAAATATTTTATTAGGTTTTGCTAATGCTACTCATTTTCATGCTTAAAAATTGTACTTAATAGAAGGGAAAAGTGAGTTTCAAATAACAGTAAATGCATGAATTATAGTGAATTCCATTAAAAAAAAGAATTACTATTTTTAAATCTCTAACAAATAGAAAATTCGTTGAACATAACCAGAATGGAAATTGATTGAACCAATACTCCGTATCATTTGTACATTTAAAAGATTAGCATACCAATAAAAAGATCATATAAGTACCAATTTTTGCATTTACAATGTTTGAAAGGAATATAGATCAATAGATCAAACAACAAGCGCTTACGACACACATTACATCTTAGAACGTTATTTTATTTTGATTTTGTAGTCTTCAAATGAAGGAGAGAACTTGAATCATAAAATAGACACTATTTTACTCATCAAGTCATTTCTTTCCCTTCAAATGGATATCCTTTTCACCTCTCATCATACTTTAACTTAATACTATGTGACATGAACCACAAAAATATGAGAAAGAACAAAAAGGGATTGAAAGTAAAAATAAAACTACATGTTCCCCTGCATCTTCAGCTTCCTCACAACTTGGATTTGATGGCTGAATTTGGAGTACTAACATTCCTCATTAGACCTTCTTGAACTAATGATACAAGGAGCTGAAAGTAAAAAATGTGTAATACAGTAAGAAACCAGTTGAATCAGGGAAAGAGGTTAGGATGAAAAGAAAAATGGCAATTACAAACAAAATCCCTTACCTCTCCCTTTTGATTGAACATTTGACCTGAGACATAGCCACGCGCATTCGAGGTACTAGGAGAAAAGATCTATAGAACAAATCAAATTTATCAAGAAATTAGCATCAAACAAAACAAAAAGGTAGCCCTCAACTAGCAGATGATAGCCTAAGAGTGGGTGACAAGAAATGTATTGACTTTAACTAACAGAGTTGTTAATTTTTCCAAAAGGAGAAATTTTCACTAATGATTCTTCAATTTTTGTTTCAAAAAAATTAATCACTAGAGGGGAAAAAAATAATAGCAAAGGGAACACTTATGACACTAACCACAAATAGCACCCAGTCATCAGCTCTCAGAGGGCGATGAAACCACATCCTGAAATAAATATTGAAAAGCATTGAGCAGAAAAACAAGAAAAGCATTTTGTAGCTTGAGACATGTTAGATATGGCACAAATGTTATTACTTAATACAAACAGAACTTGCACTTACGAGTGGTCTAGGCTCACAGCCCGGACCTTGAAGCCCTTCCGACGATGAGGGTTTATGCTAACTTGAAGAAATATCAGATCAGAAGCATACGCCACCACACACCTACAATACAAACCACATGTCTAGGTTGTTAGTTGCATTGTTCTATGAAGTGTTTGAATTTTGGCATAAGGGGAAACGAGCTTGTCCAATGGCATTGTTTTAGACCCAAAGCCCTGGTGCCAAATTCGCTAAACCAATCAGAAAAGCAGACATATTGAATAACAAACGAAAGACATGTACCTATGCAAGGCCTGATCATCGGAAAGTTTCCCCTTTGCTCTAAACCAATATCTCAAACTGCATAAGTCAATTGATTTTTAACAAAAAACAAAAGAAATTTAAAAATAAACAAAAATACACTATGTTTAGCATTAGAAATTATAGACATTAAGCCTCTATTTGGTGGAAAATGCAAATATAAATGTATAGGAGTGGTACACCCATTTAGACTTCCAAATCTTTCTTATAAAAATATCATAACAGACCAGTATAAATGTAAGGGAAAGGTGCATATAACATAATGCTAACCTGGGAGGAGATTTGGTCTGAGTTGTTTTAGTTTTAGGCTCACAAAACCGTATCTCAATGGGCCAGGGAATAAACTCAGTTGTAGCAACCTTGTTACGGTAAGTTCTGAAGCAACAAACTTGTCATTATGGCACAGAAAATGATCAAATATACTATGCAGAGCCTGAGAAAGTTAAAGCAATAAAATATAGGACTATGTTGCATCAACTATAAACATGCCAATGGTAAACGTTACCTTGGGAGACGAGGGTCAGTAAGACGTTGCTCCCGTAACTCTTCCATTGAAAGAAGCTATAACAGAGCACAGAAGTAAATAATGTAAAATCCAGAATATCAATTTGAAAATTCTTGATCACTGTAAGCTTGTTACTTGCCTCATCTGGGTTAGGGACAGATGGCATAGTCACTTCCTGGTGGTGAAACCCAAATTCTCCTTTCTGCAGAGTTAAGGAAATAACTAAGTGTGGGTGTAATTTAGAGCAGAATTTCTCAACTAGAGTTAGAAATATATGTTATAGAACAAATATTAGCCAAGAAACAGAAACCTAAATCCAGACTTGTTATTTCATGAATTTACCCCATCCTATAAAGTTAGAACATAAAATGCAATAAACTAAGTAAAGCAATATCCCTTTCAATAGACATAAAAACCATGAACATGCATATAATTTTTTTTTTACGATAGGTATGAACATGCATATAATAGCTTCAGTTTTTAGGAAAGATAGGTCATTACATATTATTAACGTCTCTACGACCAAATGGCCTAGAGCGCACAATGTGACCAAATTCACAACTAAAATTTGACTAATAAAAAGAAGGGGCATTCATATTATTCCAAGTCAAGAC
>JASCZI010272385.1:26459-38046 GCA_036250425.1 Stylosanthes scabra | reverse complement strand
TTGCCCATATATATATATATATATATATATATATATATATATATATATGCCTCCACTTAAAAAAATTAGTTGCTCCATTATTTTATTTATATTATTTTTATCTTTTTATATTTTTATTTCTCATATTTTTTGTTATTACTAAAATCAATTTTAAATAAATAGTAAAATTACAAATTTCTTATTCTCAAATTTCACTTCTATGCTTTAGTTGATCAATAATTAATATTCAATAACTCTCTTTCCTTAATACTAGTTTCATCGATTGCAATTACGCAAAAGTTATATTATTTTTTAATTTTAGTATCTCACTTTTTCATTCTCTAACTCTCAATATTCACCATAGTTCATATTTTCATTATTTATTTTTTTTAATTACAAATTTCAATTTAAGTGTTTAACAATTTAGGTATTAATTTATTTTTTTCTCTCTATAACTTCAAGTACTATATTTTATTCTCAATTCATTCATTTTTATTATTTATTTATCTTTATTTTTATTTTTAAATATAAATATTATTGTTCGTAATAGGATGAAACACGAGTGATTAAATAATTATTTAGTGACATATATAAAATAGGGAAATTTAATCAAGTCGATAACAAAAATATTATTAAATAGTTTCAAAATACAAAAATTAAAAGACAAAAATACCTTCCAAATTTAAATAGAAAAAAATTAATGGATAATATATATAGTTTTCATATTCTAATAACTACGTATATTGATATTTTATTATTTAAATTTAATATATTTTTATAGTAATATATATTATTTTTGCTCCCACAATATAAATTTTCTAGGTTCTGGTGTTCATGGAATTGGATCGGATCTGTAAAAAATGAAACAAATAATTAACAAACTAATTAGTAATTACCCTTTCTAGTAAAATGATTACATCTATAGACACCTGCATTGACACAGTAGTCACCCCCTTTTATGTAGAATCCAACTGTTTTGTGGGTCTCAAATCTAAACACATTACTTTTTTCTTTCTACATCCACCAATATGCTAAAGACACCTATTGTATACATGTATAGATTATTTTTGTAATCTACACAATAGTAGTGCCTTTTAATTTATGTACGAAAATAGGCCACGACAGGTTATTACTAGTAGTATTAAATATTGAAAAAATTAATAGAATAAATTCAAATTTTATTATCTCTTATTTATTAAAGATATGTGTGGAAAGTAAAAAAAATTATTCTCAACAATAACACAGAATTTATCCAATTACTTTAGATACTTTAGTCCAAAATATAACCTAATAAGAGATTATGAAATTTAAATTTATTCTACTAATTTTTTTATCATTTAATATTATTAGTAATGGTCTATTTTGACCTATCTTCATATATAAATTAAACTCTCTCCATTAATATTTGATTTGACAATTATATTTCTATAAAAAAAAGCATAGTATATTTATTTTTAAACAAATAAAATAATTAAAAAAATACATACACATATTTAATGAAAGTACAATAAAATTTATGAGAATACATTATAAAAACAATAAAATATAAGCACATCCAATATTCAAAACTACTTAGTCCCACCATAACATGGGCTACAATGCTGCTTAATACAGGCTTTCTTATTGTGTGTTATCAATAAAATAAAAAGTGGACTAGCTAAACTCGTGTTAAGTAAAGAAAATCCAAAACTGTAAATAATTTAAATCGTGTTTAATTCCGTAAATATTATATTTAATTAATTTATTTATAAAAAAAATAAAAAAAAATTGCCTTGACATAGATTAAAAAGATTAAAAAAAAAAATTGTAAAGAAGACCATGTTTCTAATTTTCCTTCAATCTCACTTAAATTCATTGTTTTGCTGTTTGTCGCCGTTGCAAATATATGCTTCAAGGTTTGAGTTAGGTAATTTTATTTCAACAATTCTACGTGAACAAGTGGTTTTGACCAATCAAGTGCAATCAAGTGATTTATTTTTATGCTAAATAGAAGACTATTTCGGTGTCAAATAGAATTTTATTTAGGTGCACTTTTTTATACTATTTGACACCGAAATAATATTCTATTTAGCATAGAAATAAATTACTTGGTTGCACTTGGTTGGCTAAAACCACTTGTTCAAATAGCATTACCCATTTTATTTATTTCATTGTAGGTTATTTCACATTTTATTTGTTTTTAATTAATTTTTATATTACACAAAAATAAATAATAAATATTAATATGTATTACTGTATTTGTGTAGAGTTTATAGACTGATAAAAAATTTATACATTGCAACTTTTGAAATGTGAATCTTTCGAATAAAGTCCGAGCAAATATGATCTCCAATATCATCTTGGAGAAATTGAACAATTTTTAATCTATTTTATTTAATATTATTTTATATTTTATTGGTTCTTTAATTTAATTAATTTTTGCCATAAAAAGAAATTCAAATATTTAATAAATAATGTTAATTTTTAGATTTTATTATTCTCACTGTAATTTTATTTATTTATTTTACAGCTTATATATTTTAATTTTTCTATGATTGTAATAATAAAAAATCAAAGAATTAATAATTTTTTGGGTGGAAGGCTAACTTTTAAGAAGCAGAAAACTTTTTGGCCCCAAAAACATTTCTTCAAACTCAGCTACTATAAGGACTTAATTAAAAAAAAATAATTGAAAGTCTTAATTTATAAATTTAATTATCCTCTTAATTTTTACATAAAAAAAGTTTTATATTTTTTCTATTTTTAATTTTTTTAAAAATAACATTTATAATTGAATTTTTTACTTTTTTAAGTATGAATAATTAGACTTATTAGTTAGACTTCTATATCATAACTCAATTAAAAATTTGGTGAAACTACACTACAGGAATTTTACCTCTAAGGTTATCCTTAAAAAGTGATTTCAAAAGTTTGAAAAAATGATGCCTTAAGCAAAGGCAACGATTATTTGGCTAAAGAGTCGCTTTTCTGAGTGATTCCTATTCTAGTGTTGCCTATTTTCAAAGGGGACGCTTTTCTGTAGTTAAGAAAGCACTTTTAAGAAAAAGAATAGGCATCACTTGGCTCATAACTACCTAATGCTCCACTTAATGCTACACTTATTATCACTCATATCTATCGGAATAGAAGTTGTTTTTCGTAGCTAGACATCACTTGGAAAGTCTAGCCATTTATACACCTAGAGTTACTTTTTTTAAATGTTGTGTTTTCTCTTACTTTTTATATATATATATATTCTAATAATATTATTTTCTAAAATCTAATATTTAATAATATGATTATATTATATAATTATGTATTTTAAATCAAATATTATAAAATAAAAATAAATACATAATAATACCCTATAATATTCTTTGAATAATAACAATTATCCTAGAACAAAATTATTATATACCTATACTAATAAATGCCTTGACAGTCATATTGCTCAATGACTCTCTTAGAATCTATGTGAACTTCTTCATTTTTCATACACATTTCTTATAAATAAAAAAAATACATATTAAGATATTGTCAATAATAAACAAATTTAATTTAGTAAATGGTAAATTTTATGCAGAAAAAGAGCATGAATGTTAATAATTTTAAGTATATAAGGAACACATTTTTAAAATAATTTCTTTAAATTATAACTCTATCTATTGAATTAAGAAAAATATATTTAGCTAAAGACATTTTTAGAATCTTGATGAGAATATTCCCATCAGTTAAACGTTATTAAGTATACATGTAACATATTTGTGGAATGTTGAAACCTAGATATAAGGACTCTTCTTTACTATGTTTCTACTTGATAAACAGCAACCAGATCAAATCTACAACCAAAATTTCAGAAAACAAAGTCCACCCATAACTAACTTGAATAGTTATTATCTAAGCCGAAATCCCGAATTAGAATGAAATACAAATTAAACATGATTGTAATTTTGAGTAAATAAAAATTAAAATAAATAAATAGACAAAAGACACACAAAAGATTTTATGGTGAATAAAAGTACGTATAAAAGATTTAAAAGGATAAAAATTCAGGTGAAAGATTCAAAACAATAGATAAAACTACACATACTGTTCATTTACTCTTAATTAACGATGGACAAAAATACACATTTATTGTTTTGAATCTTTTATATATATTTTTATCCCCTTTTTTTAATATATTTTCGTCCATCATAAAATATTTTATGTATACTTTTATTTATTTACTAAAAAAAATAGAAAAATCCATTCACTTCAAAGATGAGGAGTAATTAATCCGAGAGAGTATTTGTGGATAACACGCGCTGCTTGGTGAGAGTGAGGTAATGAGAATGGTCATAAATACGAGGTACAGCGTAGGAAGGGCATTGGTCGCTTGGAGAACGAAAGAGGCAAAGGTGGCCCTCTTCCCGTACTCTTGGATTGGACTTTTCTGGAAAGAGTTTCCTTTTACTACTATTATTCTCATTTCCTCTTCTGATGCCAAAACCTACCCCACACTAACACATTTCCACCTTGCTCTCTTCGGCATTCACAATTCACAATTACAAAAATCATCTATACTCCCCAAAATACCCTCCTCCGCCACCCCAAATTACTTTCCCTCTTGGGTACCACCCACATGGTAAAACTTAGTCACGATCCTAAAATGATAAAAATGCTTGGAGGCGTAGATGCGACTTAGAGTAAGGGCAGTTTTGTAATTACATGCGTTTAAGTTATGTATTATTTATTGCATGGAAATCATTAACGATTTACAAGTTTTGGGTAATTATCTATCTTTAGCCCTTCTTGCGCAGTTGCGCTGTCTATTTCTATTACCGGCTAATTTTCTTTTGACAGACTAGAGAGACACACACACAACCCCCCTCATATGCTTTTTGATTTGGTTAACGTGGGAAAGTTGTTTAAGAAAGAGATGGTTCTTTCTTTCCCTATTTCCGCCAATCTCAGTAAGAAGGTAAAAAGTACACTAGTTAAATTAATAAACAAGAATACAGATATTTTATTTTATTTAATTTAATGATAGAATAATTGACATCTTCGGATTCTTTTATTAATAAATTAATTGAATATCATATATTTACTGATACGGGCGGGCCATGAAAAAAATACGAATTTATACCCCTGTTACATGCTTAAGCCCAAGATAAACAATACACATATTTTAGTCTTGCAGAGCTCGAGATATCACAAAATAGACATATTAATATATATTCTGGGCTTGACAAGCTCAAAATATGTAAAATGTACCTATTTTAGGAAATTTTTGGAAGCGCGCCCAAATTGATAATTATTATATTAATTTATTTATTTATAAAAAAATCCTTGACAGATCGCTCGCGCTAAACTTGAACATACCCCTTTTTTCCTTTAAAAAGGAAAATCTCCTTGGATAATTTGGTTTAACTCGACTAGAGTTTTTTTTTTTTTTTTTTTTGGTGTCTGAAAAAACTAAAAATAAAAACTAAGGAGAAAGAAACATTTTCTGCTAGACTACATCAGATATATCAGAGGAAGGAAGGGCCCATTCTCTAAAAGCTTGATTGGAGAAATCAGCTTGTTTAGCCAAGAGATCAGCTATGCCGTTAGCAGCGCGGTCAATAAGCAGGATGGTGAGATCCCACGGACAAAATAAGAAGTCTAAAATCTTGATGAGCAGCAGCCATAGAGTTAGCTTGAATTAAATTATAAGCATCCAGGCAATTCGTCTCACAAATCACCGAACGCTGACCCATCTCTCAAGCCATCAAAGACCGTGTCAGATAGCAAGCAACTCACAACAAAGAACTAAAGTCTCCCTAACACTGCCAGAGCAACCTTTCAACCAATTTCCATGACAATCCCGATCAACACAGCCAAACCCAGCAAGATTCCTATTAGGGTAAAGACTTTCATCACAATTAATTTTGATGAAAGAGAGGGAAGGAGGGCACCAGAAAGAACATGGACCAGCAGAAAAGGTACTATGAGTATATGAAGAAATAGAGGAGAAATCTTGGACAGATTTTCGACAAAGAGAATTAATTTTACAAGGTTCCAGGGTTCGCTAGGACAGAAAATATAAAGGTTTTTTTTAAAAAAATTTTCTTTTCATAAAACTTGAATTTGAAATAATTATTTAAAGAAAAAAAATATAAGTAGCAGACAATTTTGGTATCCAATATTAATTTAGAAAATTGGTTACCTAGCATTATTTTATTTAAAAAATTAAAAAATTACTTTTTATCCTATTTTTTGTCTAATTAATTATTAATGATGATTTTCTATTTATCTTTTTCACGGTTATACTATTATCCAATAATTATTTTTTAGTTCAGATTTTGAAATAGGAATATATGGATAATCCTACGTATAAAAAAAATCCATTATCAAAGTAGTCACATATATAAAAGAATACATATTAAAATAAATAAATACACAATGAAAATGAAAGAATACATATATTTCTATGTAAATTTATGATAGCTTATTTTTATTGTATACATTGCATTTATTGTGTGTATATATCTAATTTTTAAAATTAGTTTTGGGACAACAAAACAACTTCTGTGTTAACTTTTTTTCTGTTTTTTTTTTTTTTTGATTTTCTCAAGGTATTTCTAGCTCGATAGGCCAAAAATTAATCTTCCACAAATCGAATTAGTGAGCTAACCATTAAATCAACCCAAATTAGTTAATTCTTGTGTTAACTATATCCATAATTTTGTAAAAAATGCTTCAGCCTATATATTAAAAATTTACTACCATATTAGTCATGATATGTTTATAAATATTAATTTACATATTTTTAATTAAATAATTAGCTATTTGAATAATTATGTTTATCAATAATTTTAGACGTATATATATTTTGTTTAACTAAGTCATTGATTCTATACTAAATAAAAGACCATTTCAATGTTAAATAGAAACTCATTCATATGCTATTTTTTTGTGCTATTTGACATTAATATAATTTTTTATTTGACATAAAAATCAATGACTTGATTAATTAAGCATAATAGGTATACACCTATCATTACCATAAATTTATTATAATAATATAATTAAATATAAAATAGACCAATAACATGAGTTGTTAAATACATATTTTAATTTAAAAATAAATCTAATAATTAAAGACTTTTATAATTACAACTTAATATGTCTTAAAATATTATTTTGCTTATGAAATATAACTTATATGATATTACTCCCTCTTTCATAGTAAGAAGTCTCGAATTCCAACTTCAAAGACATAAAAGAAAGTAAGAGTTAGCGTTGGAAATGAGAATCCATGGAATGAGGACCTCTCTCCAGTTTTGCCCCTTATCCCTGCCTCACATTTTAGTCTCGAAAAATTTCAAAGGTCGTATTTTTTTTTTGTGCGACGATAATGTTTCATATGGTTGTTGGGGTAGAGAGTTAATAACCACATAACTATCCTGATTATTTGTCCATATCAAATTTGACGGTGAAAGAACATTGATCTTGTTTAAAATTTTTTGGAACTAAAATAAGACTTTTAAAATAGTACAATTGAAATGTTAAGAACTTATTTAAGATATAGACTAAATATCGGGGACCAAAACATTATTTTATCTTTTTTAGAAAAAAAAAACATAGCAATTAACATAATCAAATATAATACAATATAACTCAATAAAATTTAACATATTAATTATTAAAATATAGAAGCACTATAAATTTAACATAATCTATGGCGAACAAATAACATTTAACATACACATTAAAATCAAATTAAATAAAAAAATCATCCAACGTAAAAAGATAAACTATCTTGATGGCCAATTATATATCCGAAGGATTTATATAATTTTACACTGAGAACATCTAGCGATTTCACATGAAATAGGTACATCAATTCCCGCTCGCTCTCCGTTTATTTGTGGAAGTGTGTCCTCATTCCCACAAAGACTTTATCGAGTCCCATTATTCCTATCGAAGATAATTTTGACAGATACCACAATCAAAGGTAAAATTGCTATCCCTAATGTGGTTATTAAAAAAGTTCAATCTTCAATTCTATAAGGCGAGGAGGTTCATAAAAGAAAGAAAATAGCTATTTAATTATTCTTAAAATAAAATAGTAAATACACACGTTTAAATCTAAATTGATGCTTAACAAATTTTTGATTAGTCACTCTAGTCCCAACAAATTTGTTTCACTAAGGTGGTTGAGAATTACTTCTAATAAATGGATCGATCTCTTTAACATTTTTAGTATATATGTTAGATAAATAAATTCTTAGCAAATTTTATTATAAGACAATTAGATCTTTAAAATATTATTATAAAATGAATTAATCTTAAAAATTTTAAAGTAATAATTTTTTTTATAAAGAATAAAGTATTTAATTTAATATTTTTCAGAAATCAAATTAAGTATATACTTGTGAATTTACATATAATAAAGTCTAAGATACCAAAATTAATCATAAAAAATTAAAAACTAGCAAATCTATTAACAAAAAAAGATAAAATAAACTTATAACCATAAAAAAATCTATGTTAGAAAAATCTTTCATAATCAATTTTGCTATTTTACTTTACAATAAAAATTATAAATTTAATGATTATTATTTTTTTTATGGAGGGTATTCTAGATCCGAGAGATCCAAATTAATTCATTATGTCTTTTTTTGAGTGTCCCTTTCAAGAGTTTGACGTGACCACATCTTCTTCGCATATATGTCGTCCCCAAAGTTTGAACCGAAACTCAACACTTAAGCAACCTAAGCTACTTACTACATGAGTAAGTATATTTGGACGTCATTATTTGGTTAAAAAAAATGTTTTCTCGACAAAAAATATATTTTTACATTTTTTTGTATATTTAGCAAATTTTTAATAGTAAAAGTAAAAATATTAGTAAAATAAAAAAATATTTTTTTCAGAAAATACAATTTACATATTTTTAAAGATTTTTTACTTGAAAAAAGATATTTTTAATATAATAAATAAATGAAAAAGTATTTTTATATTATTACACATAAATATAATTGACAAATAAAAAAATATTATTATATGAGATATTCAAATATAAAATTATTTTTATTTTTATAAAAATTTTTTTAAAAAAATAACTCAAAAAAATCTTATAGGAGAAGCTTATTTCATTGCTTGATTATTATCTTCTTATTTTATTATTTTAAAATTTTTTTACTTCAATTTTTTTTAAGGCTTCACATTGAAGAGAGAGTGAAATGAATAATTATGTGTGTATTGAAAAGAGAAGGAAGTGGACAAGTGGTTAGAGAGAGGAGAGAGGAGGGAGGAGAAAGGAATTATGTTGTGTGAGTGTGTTAAGGGAGAAGGGTGAGATGCTTTCCGCTTAGTTTGCTCAAACTGGCCTCGTCTATGCTGTATTGGGCAGTTGGGTAATACAAACATCTTTCAACATCTATTTTACTACATTTTTGCAACACCTACCCGTCTCTCTATAACTCGTCCTAGGTTTTCATTTTCTTCTGTAAATTTTTCCTACAGCACACTCAACCTTTCCATCCACAACCTCCTCCTCCTTTTTTTACCCAAACACACTCTCTCCCTCTCTCTCTCTCCATATATATTATTTTATTCCCAATCTAGTCTAGAGAGAAAAAGCACAATACGCACCCCGAGACACTCACACAGAGTTTAACCTTCCTCTGCCAGGCCAACCCAAATTAATTTTTTTTTAAATATTAAAAACAAGAGAGATAGAACTAAAGGTTTATTATTATTATTATTATTATTATTATTATTATTATTCCTGATGTGAGAGTGGGAAATAAAACTAAAAATCTGTGTTACTGGTTTCTCTCTTCATCTTCTCTTTCTCTTCTTCTCTTCTCTTTGGCAACGAGGCCTGTAACTGTAACTGTAACTGCATCTGATGGAGAGAGAGGAAGCTGGCAAACAATCCACACAAGAAGAAAGAATGTGGGATCTCAATGACTCACCCGATCAGAGGAGGAGAAAGGGCGAGGAACAATCCGAAGAAGGTTGCTCTTCTCTCAAGAGAGTTGGATCTGTTTCCAATTCATGCTCCTCCGCAGTTGTCATCGAAGACGGATCAGAAGAAGAAGAACAACAAGAAGAACAAGAATCAGAGGAAGACGGAAGCATCGCGAGAGCAACAACAGCGATGAAGAAGAGTAGAAGAAGCAAGATATTCGGGTTCTCAGTAACCGACGGTGACGATGATGACGACGGTAACGATGAAGATGAAGATGAAGATGAAGAGTCCATGGATAGTGAGAGCCACTGCCAGCAGGTAGTGACTCGGCAGTTTTTCCCCGTGGAAGAGGGAGATGTGACCGCCAACGCCACATCATCAGCAGCTGGCGGCGGCGGAGACGGCGACGGTGACGGCAGTGGGTCTAGTTTCCCCCGTGCTCACTGGGTAGGTGTGAGATTCTGCCAATCGGAAGCACTTGGCGCTGGAAAACCATCAGTGGAAGTTTCTTCTCAGCCCATGAAGAAGAGTAGGCGAGGACCAAGGTCAAGAAGCTCACAGTACAGAGGGGTCACTTTTTACAGAAGAACCGGTCGATGGGAGTCTCATATTTGGTTAGCTATTCGTCTTTCTCTTCTGCGATTTACATGATTTTTATTTTTCATAATTTTATTTTTAACTTCCTTTTTTTTTTTTTTGTGTGTGTGTGCGCGCTTGGATGATGCAGGGACTGTGGAAAACAAGTGTATCTGGGTAAGTAGTAATGATTATTATGTGCATTATTTTTTCGTGTGGGAAGAGAGTAGTTATAAGTGGCTAAAACATGTGGGAGTTTTGTTTTTTTTTGTTTTTTAATTTTATTTCCGTTCTTGTGTGTGGATTTGGTAGAAGAAGAAGAGAGACAAATAAGAGTGTACAAAGATGTGTAGATTATTTTTTGTGTGTAATGAGGGAAATTAATTCTTGTGATGACTGACGAGATGGTTTTTGTCTGGGTAAAATTTGTCTAGGTGGATTTGACACTGCACATGCAGCTGCTCGGTGAGAAGACTGGGAACTTTAAATTTGCTCCCCTTGTAAATATTACCTTTGTCTATGTCTTTCCTTTTAACACAATCCAATCAAATATCAAATATATCAAATGATAATAATAAACATTTTATTTTTCTTTCTTTCTTTCTTTCTTGGAAATTTTGAGTCTCAATAAGGGAATTCTCTTAATTTCTATATTCCCAGTGCATACGATAGAGCGGCGATTAAGTTCCGAGGAGTGGAGGCAGACATAAACTTCAACATTGAAGATTACGGAGAAGACTTGAAGCAGGCAAGTTGTGAATATTTTATTTTATTTATTTTTTATAATGGTAAATAAATAAATAAAAGAATGGCATTTATCTTATCTTCAACTGTGTTATAAGATCCACTACGTACACCTTATCTTCTTTATTTATACCGTTATCTTAATTATTTTTTTATAAAAAAAGTATTTGGTAGATGTTATTATCTTATTTTAAATTTTTTTAATTTTTGGAAAAAATAATTCAGTAATATTATATGTAATAAATGTGTAATTAGAGATGTTATTGTTATGTATATGGAATTATAAATGCTAAATTAAAATTAAAGTAATTTTGGATTAGTGTATTTTACACCCATCTTGAATTATGAATATGTATTGATTTGGGT
>JASCZI010272385.1:11406-26351 GCA_036250425.1 Stylosanthes scabra | reverse complement strand
CTAAATATAGAGGTGTAACTTTGCACAAATGTGGAAGATGGGAAGCTCGAATGGGACAATTTTTAGGGAAAAAGTATATATGATTCATCATGCAATTCTTAATTATAATTATTATCTTTTATATATATATATATAAATAAAGTCTTGATCGCCAATATTAGGGAGACGATAGGAAGTCGATATCGTTTATCTCTTTTTTTTTTCTCTTTCCCCTTTTATCATCCACTATTTTCCTAATTATACTCATTGGCTCTCTATTAGTCCCTAATATTGGTTCCGTAACATTACTCATATATATATCTTAGTCATAATTAAAATAAAGTATAAGATTAATTAATTAATTTGATTTCACTAGGTACGTCTATCTGGGTTTGTTTGACACCGAGATTGAAGCTGCAAGGTATCTCTACTTTGCTTTCCATTGTCACATTTGCTTATTTACTTGTTAACATTTCAATTATTACTGCATTGCCCATCTTCTGGGGTTTAAAAATTTTCTTGCACATTCTTTATACTTTTATAGGGCCTATGATAAAGCAGCAATAAAATGCAACGGCAAAGAGGCCGTCACCAATTTTGATCCCAGCATCTATGAAAATGAGCTTAATAATTCTGGTGAGTAATGTGTGTGGACATTAATCACTTCATTCAATTTCTAACTATTTTTTTTTTTTAAATAAATAATTTGATTTTTCAATCAAAATAAATTGCAAGTATGCTGGATGTTATTTCAACCATAAAAAGTGGCAAATTAGTACTTCTAGATGTAGACACCAAAAAAAAAAAAAGTACTTCTAGATGTTATTTCAAACAACTATGCTATTTGTACGCGGTAGATAAATATTAAATATAAAATATAAATTAAAAAAATTAAACAATACATATTTATCTATAAATATATGATTACCGATTTTTACTGTACTTGTAAT
The DNA here is from genome assembly GCA_036250425.1 of Stylosanthes scabra. Lineage (NCBI taxonomy): Eukaryota > Viridiplantae > Streptophyta > Magnoliopsida > Fabales > Fabaceae > Stylosanthes > Stylosanthes scabra. Next base: position 25,422 of record JASCZI010272385.1, on the reverse strand, counting down.
ATTTTTTATTTCAAATATTTAATTGGAGAAAAAGAAAATGCATGGTTAATGACAATGTTAGGTGTTGTACTCTTATTTTCAAATCATTTACATTAACATGTAATCCTAATCCTAATAATATACATAATTGGACAGTAGAATCCAGAGGTAATGCTACTGATCACAATCTAGATTTAAGTTTGGGAAATTCAAGCTTCAAATCTAGCAACAATAATCGAGCAATGGGGAATCATACCACAAATGTTCAAGATCATCATCAGCAGCAGCACATGCTTTCTGAATCCAATTGGCGAAATGGTGCAAGCAAGCCTAAGGTTCATTAATTATAATGTTTTCATTAGTAATTACTAGTTGGTGGAGATTATGGTTGTTATGGTTACCGTGGCTATGCAATTTTCGCCACATTTAAAAATGTTACTAAAGTTAAAGTCACATTTTTGTGCATTTTAGTAACATTTTTTATTTTTATATTTTAAATTAAAAGTTTTTAAATATTTAAAAAACATTACTTTGATTTTAAAAAGTGTTGTCAAAGTTTCATAACTACCACAATCACAGGCACCCGGCAAGCACCTCACTAGTAATTCAGGCTCCAAATAATTGTCTATTTAAGCAAAGTAGTATAAAGAAGAAAATAACATATCAGAACATAATTTATGAAAAGGTAAGTCACAAAAAATAATCACAACAAATTTTAGAATTGACAAAAACAACTTGAAAAATTCAAACGTCAAAAATACATTTGAAAGATTAAAAATTTTGACAAAAATGAAAAAAAAAAAGAAGCTTAGGTGAATAAGGAAAACACAAGCAGGAACAGTTTGAGGTTTGATTATTTTTGTCAAAAATTTTAAATCCTTTAGAGATAATTTTGTCGGTAAAGTCTTTCATATTATTTTTACCAATTCGGTTATCTTCTTGGTTTACTTTTTATGAAAATAGACTGATTTTTTAATGTATTATTTTGTCCAAAAAAAAAAAAGAACAATTCTTTATTACTGTACCTAACTCTTTTTTTTTTTTTCAATTTCCTGATTTATTTTTTATTTAGCTGGTGAATATCCTACCAAAACCGTGCAATAGAAACATGGAAGCACATGGAGGAAGGGATTTACACGGAGAGAGTGAAGCCTTGAGGATGCTGAGTCAAACTCACATCCATTCTTCAACTTCAACTTCTTCATCTTCATCAGCATCTATTGAAATGCAAAGATATGGTCCCTACAGGTCCCTAGGGGAGCCCCAAGTGCTTCACACTTTTGCACATCTTCAACCACCAAATTTTTATGTGGGTACCTCTCCCATTAAATCTCCCTTTATCTCATATCATGCATCAAAATGGGTGAGACATACATCAACAACAACCACCCATTATCATCAACACATATAGTATAGTATTTTTCCTCAAATTACATATATTGATTCATTGCAATAATTGTGGTATTTTTTTTAGTCATTTCTCTTTTTATTTTCATTTCTTTTTCCAATATGGAGCCTATTCACCTCTTTTGCTCTTGGTGTGTGAAAATAATACTCTATTTATTAGTGAAAGAGAAGTGAATGCTATAGCTCAAATGGTATTTGCCCCCTTCCCGCCAAAGAGGTCTCGAGTTCGAACCTCAAAAATAAAAAAAAGAAGTGAATAACCTTGATGTCTACTTTAAAAAAAAAAGGTAGAATTATCACTTATGATTTATCTATTTCATAATTGTTTTAAATCATATAGACAATTATGAATAATTTTCGTTATTATTTTTCTATAGTTTTAAAACTTTTTAACTAAAATCACACACTAATTACAATTAAAATTGTTAGGTACAGAAAACTTTTAGTAAATCTAATAAGAAAAAAATAATAGACTAACACATGATATTTCATGCATTTATGTATTTACTTTTTTTTTTCATTGGTCTTTATGTGTCTACTTATTTAACAAACTTGTTTTGACCTTCTTGCATGTGAATAGGAGTAATGAGTACGGACTGAGTAAGATGTAAAGATCTGTACGGACTTAGTTAAAATATAGGATCCGGTATTCCATGATATTAGGTGTTTAATTTAGCGTTTTTAGTAGTTCATCTTAAAATATTTTATGATGAAAATCAACTAATGGAAACACTTGAACAACATATCATAGAATACCTGAGACGCATCCTAAAATATATAATTATTAATTAATTAATTAGTTTATTTATCCAAATGCAGTTCCCCAGCAGCAGTAGTAATGGAGGTCGTGTAGGGAATGATCTTTCATTATCATCAATGGTGGATCATCATCAACAACAGTTGCATTTGCAATCTGGACCTCCACATCACTATTTGGCCACTGCTGCAGCATCATCAGGATTCCCACCACACGTTATCAGACCCTCTTCTCATCACCAAGGTTGGCTGCAGAAAAATAATGGCTTCCACACACTCATGAGACCCCCTTAACTCACCCTACTACTGCTACCCTTTCTCTTACCACCGTTATCTTTAAAAGTCAATTACCATTTTTCAACCATGAAAGACTTGACTGTAATCTTAACCCTAAAAGATGTAAATTGATTTTGTACTCATCAAAATTGGATTAATACGACCAAATTATCCAAGGATCTATTATTTTTGGGTAATTTTGTCGAGCAAACCAATCTCTAATGGGTATTGAATTTATTTACAGTTTTTAAAATTTACAAAAATAATCTTTAATTTTATTAACAATAACATATCCAACAATTATTTAAAAATGTGAAAAATATTTTTAATTGAATATTTTTCATATTTTTAAATAATTGGAGAGAATTTTTATTGTTAATAAAATTAGAGGTTAATTTTGTCCATTTTTAAAATCATCATGGATAATATCCTTAGATGAGGAAAGTTTTCCAAACATACCATTGATGTGGGACCAACAATTTATCCTAAGGTGATGATAAAAATGATATGTCCATAGTGTGTTTGGAAAGGTTTGTCATCCAAACACTACATTTCTTTGAAGTTTTCTTATTTTGGTATGTAAAGATGGAAGCAATGAATGGTGATAGATCACTATAGTAATTAGTAAATGTCCAACCCAGACTCATAGATTAGATCCCCTACTACTATGTACAAGAACAAAAGCTTTTACTGTTGAGGTGAAAGAAGTGGATGACACATGCAACAAGGAAAATGGACCCAAATTAGGAACTCAACTCAATGGTCTAAAATCTAAATTCTAATGGGTCTGGGTCAGTCAAAACTAACAAACGGACGAAAATCTTTAAGTAGATATGTATTATTTATATTTTCTTGGGTACTAGTACTACTGACTAAAAATTTCTATATATATGTATATGTATATAACTGCGATTTATTGCTTTTCAGTGTTATAGTATTTATGACAGCACCTATTCGTTTCTTAATTTGGGATATATTGATATCACATATGCACATGCTTGTCAATTTGTTCCCCTTATATTATTATTTATACTCTTCTGTTATTGGCTGATTGGTCTTGGATACTTTAATTTGCCATAGAGAAATAAAAGATGCTAGCTACTACCCCTACCCCCCTCTTATAAGGGTAAAATGCTTGATTGCTTCATAGAAAAAAAAGAAAAGAAAAGAAAAGAAGACAGACATAGCAATTAGTCAATTACATAAAAACCAGAAAAATGTATGATTGGCATTATGAATACCCCGCATACACATTTGAGTACATTTTTTTAACTTTTTCTAATAGTTGTCTTGCAAGGTTTAGTAATTTGATTTAGTTGATTGTAAATTAAATAATGAGTGCAATGTTATATATATATATATGGTGAGTTCTATCTGTATATACTTTTGCAAACTGATAATATGTTACGTGGTATTAGATGTTTCAGTATTTTTAGCCATTAATTTTAATCATAAAATATTTTATAATTAAAATTAATTTAAGATTAAACAGTTAAAAATATTTGAACACCTGATTATTACGGAACACTTATACACATGTTGATGTTGATTTTACTATAAGAAAGTTTGTATAGAAAAATAAAAAGTTTAAGTTTTTAATATATTTGTTGTTTGTTATTAAAATAAATAAAAACACTTATACACATGTTAAGGTTATTACCTTAACATGTAATTAGAAAAAAAAAAAAACCTTAACTGCTTAATAATAGAATTTTTTTTGAGATAAATAAAAAATATCAAATTTACTAAAATAAACACGTTGACAGCAATTTTCACAATTTTAGGCACTCTTTACTTATTCTGGTACAGTTTTAGAATTGCCTAAATACCAAAGCCCGAAAATGAGATATGAAGTAAAATGGTACTAAGATATAAAAAAAGAGATATGAAATAAAATGGCACTAATTGACACGCAATCTATCCAACTTCCTTATTTAAAAATTTAATTATAAATAATAACTGAAAATTTATAGCGTACTAAAAATGAGTACAGTATTAAAAAGTATTTTAATAAAAACATATTTAAAAAAATAATATTATAATTTAATATCTTGTACTTTTTAATAATTATCTATTTAAAAACAATTTTAATTAATATTATCCAAAAAATATTTATATTGTCAAAATCACTCTATAATCTAAAAAAAATAACGCATAGAGATACCATAGCTACATGAATAACTTGTCCAAAAAAAATTTTAAGTATTTTATTTAAAAATTTATCAAACATAAAAATACTAAAATTTTTTGTTATTATAAAAATTTTATTTAAAAATTTTATGTATTCATTTTTAGTATGCTATAAATTTTCAATTATTATTATTTATAATTAATTTTTTATTTAATTGGTATACTAATGAGGCAAAAAATATAGATTACATGCCAATCAATGTTATTTTACTTTCGAGTTACGTATTTAATAAATAATGAAATTCTTTTTTATTAAAAGCTACTTATTAAAGTGATGAAATTTGGAAGGGGCTAAAAGCATTGAGTGTTACGGTTCGCCATGTTCATGTGATTCTGCAACATTTCCAAACATATTTATACCATTTTGTTTCATTTCCGCACTACCGAAATACATATATAAAAAAAATTTTAGCTATTAGTATTTAGGCAATTCCGAGATTTCAGAGCCCGAAATAAATAAAGGGTGCCTAAAATGAAAAATTGCTGTGTATTTATTTTTAAAGAGTAATTATTATAATTTTTAGGAATATATTATACACTCTCTGAAATTATCATTTAATCAATATTTATTATTTTAATATTTTAATTACATCATGTCTATCATTCTTATACTTGAAAGCAAAGAATTTTGGAAAAAATACTTTTAAAATATGATATATGATTTTCCAAAATAACATACATAATGTAAAAAGTAATGGTCACAATATTTTTTATTAAGGAGAGGAAACATGATTTAGAATATATGTTATTTTTTATACACAAAAAAAGAGTTGTATTCAAACGTCATTTAGTTTTATCTTTATGTTATTCTTTTTGAAGTGGCAATCTAAAATATGGATCTAAATGTGATGAAGCTTTTATTTTCCTATAAACAGTTGATAGCAAAAAAATATCATGTCGTACTCTTTTGTTTTTAGTTGTGAAATATAAGAATAACAAATAAGCAAATTAAAATATGTGATTTAAAAATGTGTACAAAGTAAAAATTCCAAACAATTCATCAATCATCGTTTTATCTATAGATTTTTTAGTCTTGTAAAATTATTAAATTAATTTACCATAAAAGCATTTTTATGAATACATCTAGATATTTTTAATAGAATTGTCATTTAGTAGAGAAGAATATTAAAATATGGAAAAATTCTACCATGAAGACAATTAAGTGTCTTTTGATGAGGATATTACCATATTTAGAAGTTTCTTTCTTCTTTAATCGCACATCAGATTTTAATAGCACAAATCAACGATCAAGATTTAATATCCTCATTAGAAGACACTTTAGTATCTTCATGATAGACCTTCCTTAAAATATGTAAAGTTATTTTCTATTTAAAAAAAAAGATTATTTTACTTTGTTTAACTAATTACTACCGAGCCTATTTAGCCGCTTTTCTATTTTTTTAAAGAATTAATTTGAAAATTTTTACTTCTAAAATTGTAGTTTTGATTTTTTAATTAAAAATAAAAAATATGTAAAATAAGAAAAAAATAAAAATTTTATAAGTTATGTGTCATTCAAATTATATAGAATAAATAAATTTAAATAAAATAAAGTATAATAAAAGACACTACATTATTATTATTATGCGTAATTAAATCACGATGAAAATTTACTAATATAGTACAAAATTAATGAATAGTCCTTCCCATTTATAACACAGTAATTCACATATTATTGTTAAAAAATAGATATTTTATTTTAATTTAAATAATATGTGCGTAATAATATTACGTTATGAATAAATATACTAACAGTCAAACTTTTTTTACTACTCAGACATTATTTAAATGTTGTGTTTAGCTGCTGAACACTTTGTTTATAATTATTTAAATTTATTCTTTTTAAAAAAATTTTGTAACTCTTATGTGAATTGTCTATGCTCCTATGAATATAGTGAAGATGTAAATTTAACTTTCTTTATAATAAATATTTTTCTAGTTATATAATATACAAAAATACTTTTCAGATTATATAATATATCAAAATACAACATCTTTTTACTTAACCTAGTTGAAAATTAAAGTTTAATGATATTAGTATTTTTATTTAATAAAATTAAAGTGACATATAAAAATGAACTTTGAATTAAAAAATATAAATTCTAAATATTAATCTTTTAAATTAATTTTGTTATATTTTCACACCCTAATACACATATAAAGAGCATGAACTTGGCATAGTGAGACAATTAAATTATACTAAAAACTACATATTTTCTTAACCATATATAAATGGAGTAAAATTATAATTTAAAATAAACAATAATATATATTCTTTTTATTCCATTTGTAAATTTGCATTAAAATACACATGTTTTACTTCTTTTGCTATCATAAAATAGTGAAACTTCCTGTTGATAAATTAAATATTATAAATATTACTTGATAAATTCATTATTATCTATTAGTCTTTGTTGTATCTTTCTATGGTCTTAGATTTGAGTATTCATTGAAAATAAATAAATGAATAGATATTTAGATACAGAACGTAGTAACTTGCCCAAAAAATTTTTATAAAATAATTCTAAACCAATATGTATCTAACGTGAACAGAATTTAAATAAATTTTATCACAAATAATATAAATCTCATGGAGTGGATAATTTTGTCAAGATAAAGTTTATTATGCGAATACAAACTTTTAAATAATAAGTAGATATTTATATATAGAAGGTAGTAATTTGTAAAAAAAATTCTTCACTGATCTATTTTAAAAAATGCAAAAGAACTACAAATCAATATATATCCTAGACAAACAACACAACTAAAACAAATAAATAGAGATTGTCACAGATTTTGTGAGGCAGTCAACATTGTGCAGTGAGTAGAAGCTGTAACAAAACTGAATGGTGAAAAAATCAGGTAGAATGTTTGATCCCATGCAAAAAATTTTTTGAAAAATTAATAATCAGTATAGAAGAAACAGTTGAAGTAAGGATGGAAAAGAAGAAATAAAAGTGATAGATGAATTGAGAGTAAATATAAAGTGGAATGTGGAGAACTGCTTTGTCAGAGAGTAGGAACAACGATAACCGCATAAAAAAAAGTTGTTTATGAAATAAATCGAATTATAATTTTAGGCTTCCATTTATTTGTGTTGAATTAATATTTGTGTTAAATAATGTAGGGTTAAAATAAAAAAGAAAAATTGGACACCAAACCTTTTTATTCACATTATAGATAAATTTGATATTTATTTTATTTATTTAAAAAAAATCCCTTAATAACATATAATTTTTTTTTTATTGTCTTGGAAATATGATGGGATGCTGATGAATAGTCCCGATCAAGGGTGTCCTTTGAATCAGTTCTCTCGGCCAAAAGCAGTCAGACAAAGCTATTATTACGAGAGGGACCTATCCTTGTGACTTGTGAGTCTTAAGCCTCAAAAGGACACTCATGCATGGAGTGAGAGAGACCGAGAGAGTGTGTGAGAGAGGAGGAAAAAGACTTTTTTTTCTTTTTTTTAAATGAAAAAAAAGGAAGCGACCAAATCGGTATAATGGTGAAGGGACTATATACCATTTTAAATCCACTGCTTGTCAGATTTTCAATTTATACCAGAATGAATATGATATGAGTAGCACTTTGGAGACTAGTGTATGAAAAAAAAGCCTTTAGGCTTTGTTTGGATGGATAATGGAAAATGAAAGGAAAGAAAATAAGAGAAAAAAAAATGAAAGAAAAGAAAATAAGAAGAAGAGTGAACATTTTGATGTATTGTTTGGATTAACAAAAAATATATAAAAAGAAAATAGAGAAATTTTTTTTTTTGTTTTGATAGAAAGAAAAGTGAAAAGAGAGACAATTATGATTGAATAAAATTATAATAGAGTAATAAATTATAATTTTATAATGTATTTAAATCACTTTTTTTTTTACCAAAAAATACTCATTTAGTTTTACCTTTAAGATTTTAATATATTATCTTAATTAAAAAAACACTTTTAAATTTATTTTTAATTTTGTTTTTAAAATGTCATTGAGGAAAAGATGTATCAATATTTCTCAAAAAAATATAAATAAATAACTTTGCCTTCATTTGGTGGTAAGTACAAATTAAGAAAAAAGAAAATGGAGAAAAAAAATAGAAGAGAAAATAAAAAGAGAATATAATTAGTATATAAAGTACATATGTATTCTTATTATTAAATAAAGTATAAGAATTTTTATGTATTTATTTATTTATAATTGTATTGTATATTTATTGTCTGATCAATAGAAAACAAAAGACAAATAACATAAAGGAAAGAAAATATAAAAGTTGTTGCTGTATATGTTATAAAATTTTACAAATTATATTAATAAATAATTTCATAATAATCAATGAAAAATGCATGGAAAATTTAATTTATTTATATTTTAATTATGAATTTAAGCATAAATTAATTGTTCCAACAAAATTACGTTATATATATATATATGATTTAATATTATATAACTAACTTGCTTATGATTAAAAATTGTCCAGGTGGATTATTTTGATTTTATTTAAACTTTTTAATATTTTCTTTTTAATATATAGTATAATACTATTAGATATACATAATAATCAAGTAGTCATTTACAGTATATGTATGTATATCTTTGTGACAAAATATTATTAAAAAAATCTTTGTGACCAAATATATATGATACGTTATTTTGTTAAAATTATTATTGTTACTTTTTAAGTAGGATTTTGAAAATATATATAAGGATCACAATTCTCTTTCATTGCCTCTTGTCAGTTTTCTCGCCTAAGGAGGCATGAAAATTTTGCCCGTGGAACCCATTATAATTTTTCTCTTCTTTCCTACTATTCATGTTTAACCAAACAGGGGAAAAGTAAGTTTTCTTTCCATTTTCTCTTCTCTTAATTTCTTTCCTCTTGTTTTTCTCAGATCCAAACGGCCTCTTAAAGTCTTGAATTCTTATGCTTTATTAGTAATGAATCTTTTAATTTTTTTAGCTCATAACAATAGTGATTTCATTGAAATTCGGCCAACTGGAAAAAAAAAATTATTTGTAAAGGGTTCTAACAAGCAAAAAATCGAATGAAGTATTCTTGAGTGAAGTATCATTGAATGAAGCCATTGAGACGCCATCTCTCAAAGGAGATGTTATGTTACCAGCTTTATATTGGGGTTAACACTTGAATAAGAGTTTTATAAAACCTTAAATTCTCTTATCATATAAATTAGCTTTTGTGGTGATGGTTCTTTTAAACTCTTATAACTAGTAGTAGAGTAACCACAAAACAATAATAATAAAAAAGTAATTCTACCAACAAGATTTAAGCACGAGAGAAAGATAAAGATTATTTTTTATGATGGAAAAAATAAATATATTGTTCCGGATATTGGGCCTAGACGGCCCAAATCCACGACAATCCTATCCAAACCCCCTCATTATCATAAATGGGCCGAATCCCCTTCCGGATACAAAAACGACCCATAATATTACTTACCAAATTCACACGAGATCAAAGCATATCTAAACTGATTTTGTACAGATTTATTCCCTAAATAATAGGGATCACAACAGGTATATAAAGGGGAGATCAGCTCTCCCCTCAGGTACGTCTTCTAAACTCTATCCCATTAGCTGCATTAGAAGAATTCCCAAATCTTTATTTGGTGAAGCTCTGCTAATGCACAGCTACCTCTTCACATAAACCATCAATCTTCTGTCTTGGCACCTCCGGTTACGCCGGTAGTCCCAAACCCTTGAAGGTACATCTTGTACATTAGGGTCGTCTGTGGGGACTCACCTCAACGTGACCGGCGATGGTGAACCAAGATGAGGAAGGTGTAGTGTACACCGATCACTCCGGTGACGAACAATGCTGGAATCCACAGCATGAACGACAACCGGAAGAGTTGGACCTCAATACCACGGCTAATGACGCCGTCGGGATTGGTAATACAAACATGGGTTCGGGAGGCGTCCAGAACGGACAACCACCACCCCACAACCCCAACTCCGGCAGTCGTCCAAGTGCATTTGATAGGCTCGGTCAAGCGGCCCGATCTCAAGACCTTTCGGAGGGATCGAATTGGATGAATCTCACATCACTCAAGAGCTGAGACATCGTATGCAGTCGATGGAACTGGAAGTTCGGGAACTAAGGAAGGAGAATACGGAACTTCGAACAACCACGCGAAACTTACAGTCGCGAGGTCGAACCCCTCCGAGACGTCGTTCCCAATCTCAGTCTCGCTCTCTCCCTAGGCGAAACCATCAACCCGTACCCAGCCGAGGCGGAGACGTCATCATTGCAGTTCGGATGACAGTGAGTCCTCCTCAGAAGGAGATCGTGATGGGAATCGGAGGACCTATAGGCAATACAAGAAGACTAAAGGCCGGGAAGTAACCCCTCCCATCGACAGCCATACGCCATTCTCAAGTCGAATTCTTAAGGTCCAGCCTCCCAGACACTTCATTAAGCCAACCGACATGAAATACGACGGATCCACTGATCCACACATCCATCTCAATGACTTTGAGCATCAGATGATTTGCGATGGCGCGGTGGACGAGGTCAAATGTCGGGCTTTCCTAACAACCCTTACCGACCTGGCGAGTCAATGGTTTACGTCCCTTCCGGTGGGTTCGATCTCGAGCTATTCTGAAATAAGGGAATTGTTCCTGAACTAGTTCACCGCAAGCATCGACAACACCAAACATCCTATCAATCTCTTGGCTGTCATTCAAAAGCCTAATGAAACCACTAGGAAGTTCATCGAATAATTCAACGCCGAGTGCAAGACAATCGATAGATTGGTAGATGAGGTGGCTAGCTTGTGTCTCACAAACGGCCTCGCTAATGATGAATTCAGAAAGCAGTTGACGACCAAGCCGGTCTGGACTCGAAAGGAAATGCAGGTCATTGCCAAGGAATTCATTCATCGCGAAGTGGTCAACCGGGTGGTGGCAGCGACGAAAAATCCACAAGCCCATACGGCTCCCCGGGGTCATGGATAAGTACATCACCCTAGGGACAACCAATGGGAAGCCGGATCCAGAGGCATCCCAAAACCACCAAGGTAAAAGTTTGATAACTATACTCCACTGGTAGCTTCCATCACGGAAATCTATCACCAGGTTTTAGAAAAGGGCGTCCTCCCCAAAGCTAGACCCCTAAAAGGAAGAACTCAAAATGCAAAGAACATATCTCTATTTTGTGATTACCACCAAGGATACGGACACAAAACTCAAGACTGTTACGACCTGAAAGATGCCATTGAGCAAGCAATCAGAGATGACAAATTGAATGAGTTCATCCAGATCATCCGGGAACCAAGGACTTCCGAAAAGGAGAGGTCTATAAGGCTGGAACCCCGGAATCCGAGGAACCGCAGAGATGATAACGAACCGATTATGGAAATCCCCGTCATCACCGGTTCCAGCGCCATGGAAAAATCCAAGTCGGCCATTAAGAAGGATTTAAAGATCCTAGCCACAGTTCGAACCCCTCCCCCACAATTTTCGACAATTACCTTCGGGAGGGAAGATTTTGTGCATGGATTGGCAGACTCCGACTCGCCAATGGTGATTTCAGCTAAACTCGGGCCAGGACTAGTGATGCGCGAGAATTTATGTTCGGAGTTTAAATCCTCAAAATCAGGTTTATGTTCGATGTAGCACCTCCGAACACCAAACTCTTGCACTCAAATTTAGAAAGGGTAAAGGTTCTTTAAACCTTCTAAAAAGTAAATAACCGGGAGTTTAGGCCCGGGTCGTCTCTCGCGGAGGTTGCAATTAGATTGACCAATGGGATAAAAGGGGGGGGGGGTTTGAAGACAATCAATAAACAAGGATAATATATTGAAAGAAAGAAAATCAAAACTAACTATCAATTAAAGGAAACATAACTAACAACTAAAGAGAGAGAAACAATTGAAATTCAACTAATTTAAGGTCTTGGCTTGGGTTGAGAATTGAAGATCACTAGCCTTGTCACTACAAAGAATAATGGTAATATTTAAGAGTCAACCTAATTAGTTAACCTCTACAAATTGAGGAATGTCAATTAGGCATAATTAGCCTCAATCACAAGTCCTAACCAACTCACTAATTAAACTTAATAAAAGATTAGCATTAGTAAAAACAAGGTTAATTAAACAACTAACCACAATCACAGGTCCTAATCAACTTACAAATTTAATTAGTAAAAGATTAGCGTTAGTGAAAACAAGATCAATTAACTACTCTCAATTACCCAACAAGTAACACAAAAGTGACTCAAGTGAATCCAATATCTCAACTCTAAACTAAGTGTGAACTACTCTAAAACTATACTAGGTATTTAATCAAACACATGGTGGACATGTTCAAACTTAACTTACATTTAGCTAAAATATATCCCTAATCATCACTACATTTGGAACAAACATAAAAGCAAAAACAAGAATCATAAATAAACAATACCCATAAGACAAATCATTCAATAACATCAAATTAAAAGTTCAACATAAAGCATTCATAATAACAAGTAAACAAGAGTATGAGAAATGAAATGAAACCACAAGAAAACATAAAGAAGAAGAAAATGAAGAGTAATTCTTGCAATAATTAATAAAGATTAAACTAAAACTAACTTAAATGAACCCTAATTCTGAAGAGAGAGGAGAGCTTCTCTCTCTAAAAATTAACTAGAACATAACCTAAGCCATCTAAATGAGTGTTGTGTTGTTGTATGATGAGTGTGTGTTGTTCCCTTTAAATTGTGGTTTCAAATAACATTAATTGGCGCTGAAAATTGAGGAAAAATGGGCCCCCAATACATGCTCCACGTGCTGCTTTAAGTGTGGCATGTGATAGGTCACCTGTGTACACAGATGGGAGCTATGTGCACAGGTTACAGCAAGCTGATTCTGGTACCTGTGTACATAGGTTTCATTTGTGTACACAGATCTCTGCTTTCATTTCTCCTTTGTTTTTCTTTGTGTAATTTTTCATTTTTGCAATCTTTTTATACTTTTTCTAAACCATCATTGCCTCCTAAACCCTGAAACACTCAATTAAACATATCAAGGCATCAAATGAAATAAAAGTGAAATTAATTTAACAATTTTTAATTCAAAAGCATGCATTTTCAATTCAAGCACAATTAGGAAAGAATTTACAAAATCATACATCATCAAGGGTTTGGTGTGAGTTTATGTTGATTAATTAATTTTTTTTAGCTCAAAATCATCCTCCATAACATATGGATTTATCAACTCCCCCACACTTGAACAAAAGCATGTCCTCATGCTACACACTAATGAGGAGGAATCTAAGTATATCAACACTCAATTAATGCAAGCTGCTTAACACTCATTAAAGAAAAACTAAATACTCCTATCTACTACTACACCTACTTTCCATCTACCTACTTGGTGAAAATAAATTGATTTTCAAGAAGATATACAAACATGTAGA
>JASCZI010272385.1:0-11396 GCA_036250425.1 Stylosanthes scabra | reverse complement strand
AAAAGTTTGTATAAATCAATCCAATCCCATCAATCAAATCAAATTCTAAAGAAATGGAACATAGAATTGAGCAATTGAACCCTCACCGGATGTGTTTACACTCTTACCGCTCAAGTGTTTAGGGTTAAATCACTTAATTCTCTTCTAACCTTGCTTTCTAATACTTGATCTTTTCTAACAATCAACAAAATTTAATGTATGCATACAAATATCATGAGGGCTTTTAAATGTTGTAATGGGGCTAGAGGTAAAGGTGAGAATGTATTTGGTCAAGTGGACTAAAATTTGCATCTTTGATAAGCTTTCACCTAACTCTCAATAATCACATTTATTTTTTAAGATGATCCTAATACCCAATAGACAATAACTCATACTTCACTTTTCAAATACACATCCATGAAAATTCCTTTAAGGTGATAAGACATATGCACTTACTTCTTTTAAAACATCAAGTGACATTTATTTTTCTCAACTTTTCTTTTTTTTCTCTCTTTTTTTCTTTCACTTTTGTTCTTTCTTTTTTTTTTTTTGCTTTCCTTTGTCATTTTTTCTCTTTCATGAACAACTGCATATGCTTCTAATAATTTAGCGTATGAACATGTATATCCAATTATGAAAATATTCAATCAATACACCCATTTTTTTCTTCACCAAAGTTTTATTCCCCCACACTTAAACCGTGCAATGCCTTACTAACCTAAGTTAATCAAAAATCAAATTGGGATATTCATGATTTTTCACTTAGGTTGGTAATGTACTAAAGTTAAGAACAAAAGGGAATCACTTAGGCTCAAAATTAGTTTAACAATGGTGAATTAGTTTGGGTAGGCTATTTGGGTAAGTGAGTTAATGTGAATTGATGGCCTCAATCATTTAAATGCATACATACAAGAAACAATGGACATCAAGAATAAAACAAGTCAAAGATTGCAATTATAAAGAGAATAAAATACAAGAATGAAATTGTGGTTAAATAGCATACAACCACACATTAAAGGCTCAAATCTCACTGGGTTGTGTGTTCTAGCTCTAATCTATGTTTCACAATTCTTATTCAAGCAAGTTTGACAATACTAATCCAACTCAAATTAATGGGATTCCCTAAAAATAATTTCTTAAAAACTAATCATTTTAACCCTTTTATTCAATTCCTAAAATTTCTTTTTTTTTTTAACCCAAAGGATTACCTACTGTATATGTAACTAATGTCACCTAAACAAAACTAGAACAAGATTAACTAAATTTCAACAATGATATACTAAGACAAACAAATAAAACAAAGATAATAAAAAGAATTGAAAGAAGTTTTTACCATGGTGGATTGTCTCCCACCTAGCACTTTTCTTTAACGTCCTTAAGTTGGACATGTAGTAGGACTCTTGTCATGGAGGCTTGTGTTTGAACTCCTCCTTGAATTCCCACCAATGCTAGAATTTCAAGTGTTCTTTGGGATTCAAAACCTTTTGCACCAATCTTTGACAATTTTCAAAACAACAAAGAAGAGACCTCCAAAGTTGTTGATTGTTGAAGTGATCCCGCGATCCCGAATCTTGTGTGTCAACCCATTTTCTTGTTGATCTTCATGCTTCGTTTGGAGTGTCCAAGACTCCAAATGCTTCCTTGAGCTCCAATTCCTTGTTTGGAATCCATTGAGCTTAGCCTTGCACCGCCTTTGAACTTCAAGCCTTGAAATTCCCTCATTCTTGAGCCTTGGTTTTTGTTGCCAACAAACCATTAACTCCTCCTCACTCTTTAATTTACAAAATGCTCTAAGTTGACTATCCGTTTCCAATAGAGGATATTGATGTGGGCTAAGAAAGTTCACACAAGAGATAGATACCCACTCAAATGGTGTGTTGGATGGTAAGTTAGCAAAGGAGGTTCCCAAAGGATGTGCCAATGTAGTTTTCACCCCCTTTGACTATTGTTTGTCAAATTCTAAACCTTTGCAAGCTTCTTCAACTTCCATTTCTTGCTCATCATTGTCCTCTTCCCCACAAGCTTGCACTTCAACTTCAATTTTTTGCTTATTGTCGTCCACTTCTTCACAAGCTTTCACTTCAACTTTCATTTCTTGCTCGTAAACCTTCTCAAAAGCTTCCTCCTCCTCATGAGAGATATCTATTGGGGTTTGTGAGGTGCTTGAATTGTTGTGTAAAAGTTGAGTGGTCAAGCAAGTTACTAGATCGGCTATGGTAGATAGTTGAGCTTCCATTCGCCTTTGAAAGTCCTGAAATTCCTTATGTTCTTGATATATTGGTCGGAGAGCTTCCTCTATTGTGGGTTGTGAGAAAGATGATGGTTGGTTAAATGGTGGCGATTGGGAAGAATGTTCATAAAGATAAGCATCTTCGGATGGTGGATAAGAAGGTGGTGGCTTAAAGTGTGATGGTTCAAGAGGCTCATATGGTTGGTGATAAGGTGGATATGAATTTGGATCCCATGAAGTCATTTGTTGATGGTAGGGTGTGGTTTGAGAGTATTGTAGTTGAGAATGTTGAGGGTATGGATCATATGAATATGGTGGTTGAGGAGGTTCACAATCATGATAAACATCACCATATCCATTTGGTTGGTATGCACCATAGGGTTGGTCACATTCATAGTAAGGTGGATGAGATTGATGCCATGAAGAAGGCTGTTGGTCATACACATAAGGCTCCCCCATTATTGGATAGTCCATCCCTTGATGCGCACCATCATTGAAGTCACAATCACCTACAACATTGCCATGATCATAAAACTCAAAACTACCAAGACAATTATCCATAAGATAGAGATATAAAAATTAAAACAAATAAAATGAAAGACCTAGCTAAGACTAATCTAACTAACTAAAATGACTAATAAAGTGATGTACATGAAGTTTGTGGATGCTAGATAAAGAAATAAAAGTTAAAAGATGAATGGAGATATGTGAAAAATGCATGAAAAAATGAAAAGAAATTGAAAAAGTGGTCAAAATGATGAAATTTCGCGAAAATAGGGCGGGGCTAACATAGTGAGTCTTGTTTAGAATGCCAAAGAATTTTAGAATACCAAATTTCGAAGAAATCTAGGCTGGTTGAAAAACAGGGCAGCTCCTATTTAAACACCAAAAACATTAAAAAGTGACCGAAACAACCAAAATTCAAATGCATGCATGAGCGGAGAACTAAATGCAAGTATGTCTACTATTACAATGCAACATGAAAATGAAGAAAAATGAAAAAGAAGCATATTTACAATATTCAAAATATGTCACAAGAAATCAATCTAATGCGCCCTCCCCGGCAACGGCACCAAAAATTTGATGCGTGAGAATTCACGTTCGGAGTTTAAATCCTCAAAATTAGGTTTATGTTCGTTGTAGCACCTCCGAACACCAAACTCTTGCACTCAAATTTAGAAAGGGTGAAGGTTCTTTAAACGTTCGAAAAAGTAAATAACTGGGAGTTTAGGCCCGGGTCGTCTCTCGCGGAGGTTGTAATTAGATTGACCAATGGAACAAAAGGGGGAGTTTTGAAGACAATCAAGAAACAAGGAGAATATATTGAAAGAAAGAAAATCAAAACTAACTATCAATTAAAGGAACATAACTAACAACTAAAGAGAGAGAAACAATTGAAATTCAACTAATTTAAGGTCTTGGCTTGGGTTGAGAATTGAAGATCACTATCCCTGTCACTACAAAAAACTATGGTAATATCTAAGAGTCAACCTAATTAGTTAACATCTACAAATTGAGGAATGTCAGTTAGGCATAATTAGCCTCAATCACAAGTCCTAACTAACTCACTAATTAAACTTAATAAAAGATTAGCGTTAGTGAAAACAAGATTAATTAAACAACTAACCACAATCACAGATCCTAATCAACTTACAAATTTAATTAATAAAAGATTAGCGGTAGTGAAAACAAGATCAATTAACTACTCTCAATTACCCAACAAGTAACACAAAAGTGACTCAAGTGAATCCAATATCTCAACTCTAAACCAAGTGTGAACTACTCTAAAACTATACTAGGCATTTAATCAAATACACGGTGGACATGTTCAAACGTAACTTACATTTAGCTAAAATATATCTCTAATCATCACTAAATTTAGAACAAACATAAAAGCAAAAACAAGAATCATAAATAAACAATACCCATAAGACAAATCATTCAATAACATCAAATTAAAAGTTCAACATAAAGCATTCATAATAACAAGTAAGCAAGAGTATGAGAAAGGAAATAAAACCACAAGAAAACATAAAGAAGAAGAAAATGGAGAGTAATTCTTGCAATAATTAATAAAGATTAAACTAAAACTAACTTAGATTAACCCTAATTCTAGAGAGAGGAGAGCTTCTCTCTCTAAAAACTAACTAGAACATAACCTAAGCCATCTAAGTGAGTGTTGTGTTGTTGTATGATGAGTGTGTGTTGCTCCCCTTCAATTGTAGCTTCAAATAACATTAATTGGTGCTGAAAATTGAGGAAAAATGGGCCCCCAATACATGCTCCACGTGCTACTTTAAGTATGGCATGTGACAGGTCACCTGTGTACACAGAAGGAAGCTGTGTGCACAGGTTATAGCAAGCTGATTCTGGTACCTGTGTACACAGATCTCTGCTTTCATTTCTCCTTTGTTTTTCTCCATGTAATTTTTTTTTCAAGCTTTTTATACTTCTTCTAAACCATCATTGCCTCCTAAACCCTGAAACACTCAATTAAACATATCAAGGCATCAAATGGAATAAAAGTGAAATTAATTTAACAATTTTTAACTCAAAAGCATGCATTTTTCAATTCAAGCACAGTTAGGAAAGAATTTACAAAATCATACATCATCAAGGGTTTGGTGTGAGTTTATGTTGATTAATTAATTCTTTTTAGCTCAAAATCATCCATAAAAATATGGATTTATCAACTAGTTCACAGAATCCTGGTAGATACAGGGATGGATTCAAACATCATGTTCAGGAATGCTTTTGATGCTTTCGGCTTCAAGAATAGCAATCTGAAAACCCACCAACTCGGGGTCATGGGGCTCGACGACCACTTTATCAAACCCAACAGAAGCATCGACCTTCTGATGACCATAGGATCGGGCAAGACCAGGAAGACCGTTATGGCCGAGTTCGTCGTCCTATAGGACTCGACAGCTTATAATGTTATCTTGGGTTGCAGAAGTCAACGACTTCGGAGGTGCAGTACTTACCAAATTATTGGTGATAAAGTATGAAGCTGAGTCAGGGGAAGTCAGAACTATCTTCGGTGACCGGGAAGCAGCTAAGAAATACTGCAACAGAAACCTCGCCTTATGGAAGCAACCCTGACCTAAGCCCGATGGGGACTTGGAGAAAATTCAGATCGGAGATTCCCTGGAGCGTCACACGTTCCTAAACCAGAACCTACCATATGAGCTTAAACAGCAACTGTCTCAATTCTTGAGGGAAAATGGCAATCTATTCGCCTTCACTCCGGCAGACATGCCGGGAATCGACCCGTCGGTTATGTCGCATTCCCTCCACATGGATCCAAATTACCGACCCGTGGCTCAGAGGAAGAGGCGCATGTTCGATGAAAGGGCTCTCGAGGTGAAGAAACAGACTAAAGCACTCTTAGAAGTAGGATTCATCAGAGAACTGCCCTACTCCACATGGCTAGCTAATGTCGTCCTGGTGAAGAAAGCCAATGGAAAATGGAGAATGTGCGTCGACTACTCCAACTTAAACAAGGCATGTCCCAAAGAAGCTTTTCCACTCCCCAGCATTGACGGATTGGTAGATGCCTCATCCGGCTACCAATTCCTCTCTTTCATGGACGCTTACTCCGGATATAATCAAATCCCGATGCACAAGCCCAGTGAAGAAAAAATGACTTCCATAACTTCGGATGGAACTTACTGTTATACGCCATGCCCTTTGGCCTTAAGAACGCCGAAAAAACTTACCAACGCTTGGTGACCAAGATTTTGAAAGACCTGATCAGTCGCAAGATTGAAGTCTATATCGATGACATGTTGATAAAAATGGAAGATCCTGCCGACCTACTCTCCGACCTCAGAGAGGTTTTCGATTCCCTGCGCAAATACAGGATGCACTTGAACCCCTTGAAATGCACTTTCGGAGTGGAAGCCGGTAAATTCTTGGGATTCATGATCACCCAAAGGGGAGTCGAAGCCAACCCAGAAAAGTGTAATACCGTCCTACAACTACGAAGTCCATCCAACTTGAAGGAAGTCCAAAGACTAAACGACAAGTTAACGACATTATCCCGCTTTCTCGGAGCGTCGGCTAGGAATGCGCTTCCCTTTTTAAGTTAATGGACTTCGAAGTGCGAAGAAGCCTTCGTGAAATTCAAGTCATTACTCGCTGAGCCTCCAATTCTCTCAAAACCCATAGAAGGGGAGCCTTTATATCTCTACCTCTCTATCACCGATGAATCCATTGCATCGGCACTAATACCAGAGGATGAGTCGGGTAGCCAAATGCCAGTGTATTTCATAACCCGAGTATTACACGAGGCCGAGCTAAGATATACCAAGATAGAGAAGTTGGCCTTTGCCCTCCTCACTATGGTTAGGCATTTGAGACAATACTTCCAGAGCCATACTATAGTCGTGCAGACGGATCAAGCCATCCGAAATATCCTACAGAAGCCGGATCTCGCAGGTCGAATGCTCAATTGTTCGGTCGAGTTACCCTAATTCGACATCCAATTTCAACCCAGAACGACGATCAAGGCTCAAGCGATGTCCAACTTCTTAGCGTAAATGGCCATGCTCGAGACATCAAAAGATGAAGGCAGAAACTGGAAGCTCCATGTAGACGGGTCTTCCACCCAAAAGTCGGGAGGAGCCTGGATCATCCTAGAAAGCCCGGAGGGAGACATGATAGAACAATCCATCTGATATGAATTCCCAATCTCCAACAATCAAGCTGAATATGAGGCATTATTGGCCGGACTGGCCCTAGCCCAAGAGGTTGGAGCAAAGATCCTTGAAATCTGCACCGATTCACAAGTAGTAAGTTCCCAGATAAACGGAACCTACCAAGCAAAGGACTCTCTCCTCCAGAGATACTTAGCCAAAGTAAATAGAATTTTGGAGACTTTCGACAAAGTAGAAGTCACTCACGTTCTGAGAGAACGGAACGCTAGAGCCGACCTTCTGTCAAAACTCGCCAGCACCAAGCCAGGATGGGGAAATCGATCCCTACTCCAAGGGACAATGAGGGAACCCTCGGTATCCATGTCGGAAGTAGACTACTTCCCGATATCGGAAGCTATAACTTGGGTGACCCTAATCCAACGCTTCCTCGAAAAAGGAGACCTTCCCAACGATCCCAAAGGCCAAGAAAATAAGAAAAGAAGCCGCCAAATTCGTCGTGATCTCGGGGAAACTTTACAAAAGGGGTATAGATCTACCATTGTTAAAGTGTCTGAACCTGACTCAAGCTGATTACACCCTGAGAGAAGTCCATGAAGGTTGCTACGACCATCACATCGGAGGGAAATCATTGGCTCGGAAGCTCATCAGAGCCGGATATTATTGGCCAAACATGCTGAAAGATGCTGTGGAGTTCGAACAATCATGCGAAAAATGCCAAGTCCATGCCAACTTCCACAGAGGACCCCCCCGAAAAGTTGACTCCTATCTCGGGAGAACGACCATTCGGCACATGGGGAATCGACCTTGTCAGCCCTTTCCCACTGGCACTCGGCCAACTGAAATACCTCATTGTTTCCATCGATTACTACACCAAGTGGATTGAAGTAGAACCACTAGCCACCATAACAGCGGTACGCTACTGGAAATTTGTGTAGAAGCAGATCATCACCAGATTCGGGTTACCGTCGATCCTTATCACAGATAACGAAACCCAATTTGTGGATCAGAAATTCAAAGAGTCGACCGCATAATTCGGAATCAACCATGATTTTGCTCGATTGAACATCCCCAAGCAAATGGCTAAGTGAAGGCGGCAAACAAAGTCTTAGTCAAAGGGATGAAGAAACGACTGGACGACACCAAAGGTCTTTGGGCAGCAGAGCTAGCCTCCGTCCTATGGTCCTACCGGACAACCCCCCAGTCATCTACGGGAGAAACGCCTTTTCGACTCACCTATGGAGTCGAGGCCATTATTCCTGTGGAAGTCGGTGAACCAAGCCCTCGACTACTTCTCGGCTGGGGGGACCCTACGGCAGAACAGAATCTGATAGATGAAGTTCGATCCGAAGCGTACTTAACCGAGCTAGCTCTGAAGCAAAGAATGAGCGTCAGATACAATAAAGGGATGATTAAGAGGCATTTTGAGGTCGGTGATTTGGTCCTATGGCGGAACAACATCGGTCCCCCAACCCTGGGAGAAGGCAAGCTCACCCCTAATTGGGAGGGACCATATCGCGTAATTTCAGACTTAGGAAAGGAGCCTACAAGCTAGAGCGACTCAACGGGGATGAAATCCCGAGAAGCTGGAACGCTACCAACCTCAGACGGTTCTACTCTTAGACCCCCTTCCCTCTTTTACCTTATTTTATATAAGTTTAATGCATTTCCAATTATAGGATAGCTTAAATTCCCTCATTATGTTTGTACTTTGAAATTTCATTTGAACTCGATAAAGTCGGGGTACTCTTTTTCCTATCCGAGGTATCCTACACCGGGAGGTCGGAAGGTTTTAATGAGGCCCCCTAAGATTCTAAAATTCTCAATTTCCCAATTATTATTTACAGCATGACAAAGCCTACCGATCACTAATGGTTTAGCACGACCAAATGCTCCCAACTTTCCAATTATCAAACACGATTGGTTCGGAAGCAAGTTGGAAAAATCGGAACATCGGAAATTGATCACTACCTTCCGAACTTAGTCAAAATTCGGTTAAAACTAAAACCAGCACGGTTCCGATAGAACTGGTGAACCTCAGCCCACATTGAAAACGCCCATACCCAAAGGGGCGATACGGCTTTCACATTTGAAGTCAAAATATTAACAAGCACATTTGCAATCAAAACGGATGAGTCTCATAACTTAGACAAAATTCAAAAAAATCTTAAACGGAGATGAACCCACCCGGTCTTCCAACAACACGGGCAACTATGCCTAAAAACATCAAAACAAAAGAAGATTCCCTCCCCAAATAAACGGCGATCAGGTATCTCATTCAAAATGGCTAAGAAGAAGCAAATCAGGCCACAAAATAACTAAATGGCCATTCATAACTTAGCCAAAATTTTATAAATGAAAAGTTGGGTCCAACCTGGAAAACTACGGCACGACAGACCCAACACACGTCTCAAAAACCAAAAAACGAGGATCCGAGCCGGAAAAGCATGGCACGACGGATCCCCGTTAAGTCAAATTACAAAAAGGCATCACAACATAAAATAATACCTAACTAGGAGGGTCAAGTATCTTCCCATCAACAATCTCCTTGAAGGCCCCAAGCTGAGAAATGTCGAAATCCGGAAGAAGCAACAAGATCTGCGCCTTAAGAGCATTTTCGGTGGCCAAAACCGAGTCAATCGCCATCTTAATCAACTCTCAGCGACCTTCCTCGGATTCCGCCAAAGCAACCTCTGCCTTATCAGCTCGAACCTTCTCGTTCGTAGAGAGCTTCCGCAAATCCTCAACTTTGGATGACAATTCGACCTCCCGACCTTTGAGGCATTCAATCTCCACATCTTTTTCCTTCTCTAAAAGCTTGAAATTAGCCACGACGGATTTCAAATCCTCCTCGGCCTTTGATCTTGCCTGACCGGCCACTAATCTCTCCTTCTCTGCCTCTGCTTTCTGCTGGCTTAAGAACTTGAGATCTCCTGTCAGCTTGGCACATCGCCCTTCCCATTGATCTGCCAAGGTTAGGCGGGGCTCAACGGACTTATTATAGTAGCAGAATGAAGCATAGCCCATTGAGCCCAGTGGACACTTTCCATTGGGTCGTAATCCCGCAAGACCTCCTGAGCACGAGGACCCAACAAATGACCTTCGATGAAACGCGAGGCATCAAAAGATCGATCCATGGAGCAGAAGTCCCGCATCGGACCCTCCGACGCCCGGGTTCTCTTTGGATCTGAAGTCGTTTCCTCGACTGCACGTTTTCTTGTAGAAGGGGGATCTCGACTTCAGTGACAGGCTCCCCCTCTCGGATGGGCGAAGAGATCTCCACCTGAGTATCGAGCCCCCCACCAACATTGGTCGAACTTCCC
The DNA here is from genome assembly GCA_036250425.1 of Stylosanthes scabra. NCBI lineage: Eukaryota > Viridiplantae > Streptophyta > Magnoliopsida > Fabales > Fabaceae > Stylosanthes > Stylosanthes scabra. The sequence continues at coordinate 1,209 of JASCZI010272385.1, read as the reverse complement.
CCTCCGAGGTGGATGAGGAAGCCTAGCCGACCGACGGACTCGGCATCCCGAGAGCTTGAGGATTGGATTGCATGATAACCCGGAGACGAGCTAGGGTAGTATTATTGCCAACCATTTTCACTGCAAAGATGATAAAAGCACAAGCGAGACAAGGAAAATTAAAGAAATTTAAAAGAGTAAAGGAAACGCAGGCTAATACCGATAAACCTCCTAGCACGATCATAATTCCCCAAAACAGCCTTCGGCTTAAAGTGCCGCTTCGAGAAAAGCCAAAGAAGAATACCGGCCGTATTCCTTTGGTCGATGTTATGTTTCTTATACGTCACCGGGGTATAATTAAAACCTGCCTCAAAACTCCAATAAGGAGGTAATCGCCTGGCATCCCCTTCTAACGTCAACCAAAAGGGAGGATGATCGCCGATAGGAAAGATCTTGAAGTATCGGCCTTTAAATTCGTGAAACGACTCTTCGACAAGCAAAAGATCCTTCGAAACTTTCCCGAGCGAACTGACATATAACCCTTCTTAGCCTTTCCCTTCGCATTCGGAGAAAAGAGGGTAAACAGATACATGAAAACCTTTGGATCCTGAAGAAGCTCCGAAAACTCCGTAACCAACTCAAAACATCGGATCACCGACCAGGCGTTCGAATGGAGTTGTGATAGAGCGACGTGGCACCGATTTAACAATCGCTGCTGAAAGGAAGTAAAAGGGACCCGAACCCCGAACTCCGTGAACATCACCTCGTTCACCCACAACCAATGTGGAACCCGGGGATGTTTCAAATTGAGGTACCACACCCTTTGCCCGGGACGAGGGAGCTCTACCTGGTACCGACCCTCCTCATCGCCAGCACCACAAATGGCGCCTGAAAGTTTTAACTCCGCCAGATACTCCTCTATTAAGGTCGTGGGACTCCCCAAGACGTCCCGGTTAACACAATTATATAAAGGGTCTAACTAGCGCGGGCATTTGAGGCTCCTCGACCTCCCGAACGGGCATCTCGGGATCATCTTGTTAGACGGTAAGCACGTATACTCAATACTCAAGAGGGGGGTGAATTGAGTATATAAGCAACAATGATAAATTTTGCGCGGAAGCTAAATAAACTTTAAAAACAAATACTTCAAGTAAATTGAACTTGTATGTTTCCAAGGACTTAGGCCACTTCCTAAGTACTTACAAGGAGCTTTTACAATTTCAAAGTGCT
>JASCZI010272384.1:21696-38113 GCA_036250425.1 Stylosanthes scabra | reverse complement strand
TATATATATATATATATATATATATATATATATATATATATATATATTCAATTAATTAAATTTAATTTAATATTAATATAAAATATACTAACAAAAAATCATCAATTTTAGTCATTTTATATTTCGAGACTATCTATTAAATACATTTAATAAATACTATTACTATATGTGGTTCCTACTTATCAAGAGTTAACTTTAAACAATTTTATCAAACGATTATTCGGTGGCTCTCGAAACGAAACTTTTTGAGACCTCAAAATATTCAATAACCTTTTTAGAATCAGGACATTATCAAACCTTATCAAACCGAGCCTTAATATCACATGAGTTATACCTTTTAGCTCATTGTAATCTCATTTTTTGCAAATAAGGGAGAGAGTCAATGATTTTGTTACGTTGTTCAACAAATGAGTATGTTAGAACTATTTGAATTTAATTTAGACCAAATAAATAAGGTTAAAAAATTTTGCCAAAAATTTGAATTTATTTGTTTAAATATTTTCTGAAAGGTATCACTTGTTATTGAATTGTCTCACCATTTGTCAACAATATAATCACCACATTAAATAGTCTTTCTCAAAATTTCATAAAGCTGAAGAGGCAATAGCGATCTTAATCAAATAATAAACAATTCTAAGATGATACTTCTATTTCATGCAATGAGAATATTTGTCTTATTTATATTAGCAATTTGAGCTTCTACTAAAAGGAAGAGACAACAATTATTATTAAGCGAGAAAAAGATCTTTATTCTAGAATTTTCTTGAATATAATAATGTTAAAAAATATTATATATATATAAAACTTCATGCATCGTAATTTTTTGTAAGATTAATAGAAGAGACATGACTGCTAGAAACAATAGTATGTCGAATGTATTAATAATGTTGTTGATTACTATTGTAGTGATTATTATTATTATTATTTGTGCTTCCATTGATGAATTTGATGGCACTATTCATGAATTTCCTTCCCTGAGAAAAAGGCTGAAGGAGTGTCTTGCTAACTGCAATAAGCGCTATTTGGGTTTGCCTTCTTTGTCTCATTCGGAAAAGATTGAAAAGCTTTCGAATTGCATTCGGGAATGTTATGCTAAGTATTACAATGTTGCTGTCTAGTACTGTATGCGGCATCTATAGATGAATTATTACTGTTTAGAATAGTGTAATTTTTTTTGGTTTCTCAAGTTATTCCCTAGCTCCATTTTTCATTTAAGGGTTTGTTGCTGGCCAATGAGTTGCTGCATACACAAGGCGGGATTCGAACTCCCGACACTTGCTTGAACGAACTAGTGAGTAGACCAACCCAAATTGATTAAAACCGTAATATATTAGTGTAATTTATTTTTTACTGGTACTTAGCTAATCAACGTAATTGTATTAGCTATCTGATGTCAAAAAGAGGCCAAATATACCAACAAAACTTATATGCTTATTAAAATAAATTGTTAGCCTTCAAAATTTTTTTTAGTGTATATTGTATGTTTTTGTTTTTTCCTTTTTTAATTCTTATTTTTCTTTATTTGTTTTATTTCTACTTAAAGACTTTGTGAAGTTTCTATCTTTTTTGAGAAGAGGAGGTAAACCATTTCTTAAATATATATTTGCCATTATTATTATTATATAATGTAATAACGAATTATAGAGTTTTATGATTATTAAAGAAGTTTTTGCCAGCAATAGTTATAATTCTCGCTAAAATACTTTAACGACAAAATATATATTGTAGGACTAGGTTGTTAGAGAGTTAGTTAGAGTTGTTAATAAGTCAGCTTAGGCTGTTATGTCAGTTTTGTGAGTTGGAAATTTATGTTAGCTATCTATTCTCTGTGTTTGTAGCTGTTATCATTTGATATTTTTGAAAGGTTATTTCATTCTCAACCCAAACTAGGAGCTTACACTTTAGTTCATAGTTGGATGTCTTAAAAAATTCTTTCCGCATTGCCATGGATCATTTTCTTTTTTTTTTTTTTTTTAAGGGAAGGCTCGAACTCAAAACCTCTTACAACGGGAAGGAGTAATACCATATGAGCTATAGCTAATCGGCATTATTCTAGATCCTTAGCATCAATCATTAAACACCAAAGACATGATTAACTATTATGATTCATTACCGCTAATACATCACATAATTTAGAAAACTTACATTCTTCTTCCTTAAGCTTTCACCTCCAACCTTTCTTTCAATTCTTTCTCTGTTCTAATTTTGTGCTAACACTATTCTTATTAGTGGACTCTATAGTGTCCTTAGTATATAAAATGACTAATGTCTAATTATATATATATATATATATATGCTACTTTTTTTTGTGCCAAATGCAAAATAAATTACTGACAAAAATGTTTTTTCTTATAGCGTAAGGACGTATGAATACTAGGTGTTAACCTATATGATACATTTGTAAAAGAGAAATGTATGGAATAATTAAGTATATGTAGTGTATATATATATATATATATATATATAATCACGAATTTCACATTTAACATGAAATAAATAACTTGATTAAGCTTGATTTTGCAAAATAAGTGTACATATAGAATTATTGTAAAAATATATATTACTTTTTTTAGTTGTATTATCACTACAAGAAATTTGGCTTTCGACTACGCTTTTAAAGTGTACCGATAAGGGGTCAAAGCGTACCATAAAATTTGGCCACGTTTTTTTGCTAATGGCATGCTTTTCGAAGGATGACAGATGCCACCGTGGCGATTTCTCTAACGGCACGCTTTTCAGTGTAGCATTTGATATTCATTTATGCCACCCTTTAAAGCGAGGTAGATTTGTGGCTATATAGCCACTCCTGTTTTCTAACTATTCTATGCTTTTAAACGTGACTATTTTTAACTCTATTGCCACGCTTTGAAGCGTCTATGTTGATAACTTTGTGGCCACACTTTTGAGCATCTGTATTCTCAAATATCTTGCCACGGTTTATAAGCGTGCCCAAAGATGATTTTTAATAACCAAAATAAACGTGCCAATAGGGTTACATAAAGCCACACTTCTTGGAAGTGCCTTTTTTACTATTGGTACGTTTTTAAGCGTGGCTATATAATACCTTCATGTTTCCATTTTTCGCATAATTTAAAATAGAACAGTATTATTTTAACAATTTCCTAAAAGATTATACATAAAATCAACCATCTCAACCTACATTACTTGAAATATATATTATAAAAAATACAAAATATATCTTGAAAGTTCAACCTATAATATAACTTGGAATTGATCTTAACATCCTAAATAAGGTACCAAAATGTCAAAGTGATGATGTCTACTTTCTAACAATTCCATGAATTATACAATTCCAACAACTCTGATCACATGTTTACTTCAAATTAAACTACAAAATATCAAGCTCCATCTGCAGATCCTTTGTGAGCTCCACTTCCCTGTAAAAAAAAAAAAATTCAAACTTTAGAACACTAGTATTTCAATAGCTATTCAATGCTAGCATTTATTCTGCCAAAACTTAGAGGACGTGCTATGAAATATAACAAAAAAAAAGCAACATGTTCGGCATATAGAGTACTAGCATGCTTTTAAACTTTTGTGCTTAAATAATCTCATTGATATAATATTTGCAGACCAAGAATGGAAGATCCTGAAAATCACATCACATTTGCCATCAACCAAGATTAGTCCTTCTTTGGTTAACAATTAATTTGTCTTAATTAGAATAAAGCAAGAGCAACAGCAGTAATTTTTGGCCCCACAACTAACAATAACAATAACAAAGTAGTAGTAGTCACAACTAACATGAAGGACAATATCATCTATGTTTATTGGCTTGGCAAGTTAGAATTTAAGCTGAATTTGACAAGTTAAATTAAAGAGAATTAATGAAATTGACTAACAAAAACCATCAATAGCTAAGGTTTAATCAATAAGGTTCAAGCTTATACCAAATAGCAACAAAGTGGCTTGAATATCACTGTGATTCAGCTTATATAACTTATTTCATCCTCTTTCTAAACACAACCAAAATTATAGAAGAATTCAGCTCAATCACTAGTATCTGAGTTTTAAATGTAATAAGTTTTAAATCACCCAAAATAGGTTTCATAAGAACATTCAAATCTAAAGACTTCATTGGTTTTAAATCACTATGAAACACAATCAAAAAATGGAAAAGGGGCATCTGCATACCAATATACGTTCAGAAATCAATTAAAATCAGTACATAAACACCAAATCAGTACAAAAGAAAAGGAAAACGCAATTGATACCAAGCTTGTCTTTTCCTTGGTAATTTTGTGACACTTAAAGAAGTGTTAATTTTGTGCTTTTTTCTGTTACCTTGTAACTTTGTAGTTCCTACAAAAAAAAAGGTCAAATTTCTTAGTCTATAAAAACAGAGGAAAAACCTGGTTTGGCAATAAGGAGGTATCTTCCTTTAAAATTGAATAATCTTTGTCTTTTCCTGATAACATTTACTCCAATTTGAGGTTGTTTATCATTTGGTTAAAATCAAAATATTTAGCTAATTTGACTGTTTCTGGTTTTTTGGGACAAAATAGTTCCCCATGCTAAAGACTTTGCAAATTCATATATGAAATAAAAATGCCTGAACAGATTCAGAAAGTAAATAAATTTGACCTACGTTATTTTTTTTCCCAGAACAGATTCAAAACTGCTCAACTGAATTAATGTTGTTTGAGTGTGTTCTTTTGAGTTCTTTTTAGTTAGTATTAATGTGTTAAATTGATAATTGAAGCATATGTAAGGGAATTTATTTTTACTTCAATAATAACAGATGAGGGATTACCAAGCAAAATAGAACATTTTAATGTCTTCTTCCGTGCATGTGGGAGAGGACAAAATCAATTAAAATGCAAAAATCACATCACACGAAGAAATCAGTACACAAAGAAATCAGTACAGAAACACGAAACCCGTACAAAAATCAATTAAACTACAAAAATCAATTAAGGGTTATTAGAGATACCTTCAGAAATGCAAATCAGTAAAGAAAAAGGAATGAGCAATTGAGGGAGGAGCACTTGAGCACAAACTTGACAGAAAAAGGAACTAGAAATTGACAGCAGCGATTGGAGCAGCGGTTGATAGAAAAGGGAGTGAGGCTTGGAGCAGTGATTGGAGCAGCGCCGATGGAAACGCTGACAGTGGGAACCCCGACGGAGGGACGAGTGAGGGCTTGCGCTGACGGCGAATGCGATGACTAAGTGAGGGTTCGTCGGAACGATGCAGCAGGGAATACACTCTTTAACGGTTATAAGGAAGAAAGGAGCTGATGTCCTTGATGTAGCGGCGGAGGAGGAAGGGTTGGTGTGGTTGAAGGCGTCGACGTGAAGGGTTGATGTGAGAGGTCGAAGAGGAGAGTGAAGAGGCGTCGTGGCGATGAGCCCAATGAACATGAGTGCCGGCACCGGAGCAAAGACGATGAGGGACCGATTTGGAGGAGGGTTTCTGGAAACTTGGGGGTGAAGGGTTTTGTTTCTTTCTTTTCTGATGAACACGAGCGAGGCTTAACGAAAAAGGATTTCTTTCTTTTGCTGAAAAGGATTTATGAAAATTTTCTAAGTTTTGTCTTTTGCTAAAAAGGGTTTCTGTAAATTCTCTTAAGTTTTGTGTTTTATGTGAAGAGTAGCTTTTGTGTTTTTTTTTCAGGTCAACTAATTTTTTTGGGGCGAAGATATCAATTATTTGGCGCTTCGCTCTTTTTTTTGGTGCGAAGTGTTAATTCTAAAATTTTAATTGAAAACTGTTAGCACGTTTTTGTGAAGTGCGCATATAGTTACAAGAATTAGCTCGTTTTCTAGGAAATAAGCACGCTTAAAAATGGTAACAGTAACATAAAAATAGCCATGCTTCAAAATCTTGCCCCTATCTCTCAAGAGGCTTAACAGTATCTTAACAAAGTTGTTACGCTTGCATATTTCTCTTTATGGCCAGGCTTTTGTAACCGTAACCTCTAAAATATGCCGCTATCTCTAATCAATCGCCACCTCCAGAAAAGCGTAGCAATATGCAACTTTAGCCACGCTTTTGTAGCGTAGCTTAAAAAAAGTGTGCCGATAGGCATAATTTCTTGTAGTGTATTTTTATTATTTAAGAAAATATTGTTTAATACTGTTCTAGAAGTAAACATGTGTAAAAGGAGAGGAAAAAATTTTTTTCTAAATTTTTTAACTTTTTAGAAATATTTTTATTTTTCAATTTCTTAATTGGATATATCCGGTATCCAATCCGCAACTTTGCAAATCGGATCTATCAATTCAAAGCCTAAAAAACGCCGATAATGGATCTAATCCAATCAGGTGATTTTAATGCCAATCAGAATGAGATTTTGGGCTACATCCGACGCAAACATCTCTATAAATAAATTACCACTTCAAATTTTAGAAAAATGATGTTAAACAAAAATTAATTTACATTGTTATTTAATAAAGAGATAAAAATAATTAGTTTTTTTTTAATATCTTATATCTGATCCATGTAGTGGACATATTTACCAAACGAAATAAAAATTTAAAAAGGATTAAGGGATCTCGATCCTTAATTAGTTAATTAATATCCATCCCAACATGCGTACATTATTTCATTAATCATTTTTTTAAATGTGAGTATCATATTAAGAATCAAGGCTAAAAGAGGCCAGATAATTTACAAAATGTGGTGCTTCTTCCTCTCACAAAGTATTTGGTGAGGTAGTAAGAGCCATCTATTTGCTAACGAGTGAGCTACACTCTTACCCAACCTCCCTCTCTACATGAGATATATATGAAAAGTTCTAAGCTCGTACAAAATGGCTTTACAATTATTCAAAATGAGACCAAAAGAATTTTCGAGCATGTTTAGCCCATGTAGGTACTTGATTACTTGAATATTATCACCTTCCACTTCCTTATAAAAAAAAGCATCACTCTTGGGTCATCTTCAAGCCCAAATAACAAGCAGTTGCTTCTGCTTCAAGGATGGTTAGGTTGGTTGGTAAGCTCCATAATGCTAATCACACATTCCTCGTTCCTTATTACGGCACCGGCCCCTCTTCTCCCCAAATTTTCACAGGCACCATCAAAATTTAGTTTGTAGAAAGACGGCGGTAGCGCTTCCCACTTCGCTTGGTTGTTGCTTCTCGGCAGCGATTCTGGATTCAGCAAAGTTGAGGGACGATTCACGGCTAAGAATTCAAAGAAACAGGAGCTTTCCATATATGCTGCAACCTTTGGATCCATGTGCTTCTCTTCAAACAAGACTTTGTTCCCCCGCTCCATCCAAATTGCGTGTATGTAGGAAATCTAGGAACATGCCCCTTCTATCCTTCTCAATCTCAGCTAGCAGAATTTCAATCCATCTCTCGATCTGTGTCTCTGTCACTTGTTGAGTTTTGAGGTTGAAAGAGTAAACAAACCAAAATTGTTGAGTCCAGATGCAGTCCCTAAAAGATTAAGTTTTGACTCTTCTTTTTTCCAGCATCTTGGGCATAATGTTCTCCACTTAACCCCTCTTATTTGCAGATTTTTCCTACTTGGTAACGAGTGTGGGATTAGATGCCAAGTAAAATTTAAACTTTGGTGTGCATTTGATTTCCAGAGCAACTCCAAGGAAATTTATAAGCTGATGAGACCTCATAATCTCTTGTTTTAGAAAATTTCAAAGAGTGTGAGTCGTCGTTCTGTTTGATATTAATAGATAGTATTAAAATCTATTCAGCTTCAAATTCAAAAATATTTGTATGATTAGATCCTATCTCCATTGAATAGCGCTCTAACGGGAATTGGGTCGATCTATTCTATGGCGAAGCATCTGAAGCATAACTGCACACTCACACAATCTTTGTCGAGTGATAGGAGCATTCAGTAGAACCGGTGAACAACACTTGCTTCTGGATAAATGCATGTATGAGGTAGAGGGATCGTGGTACGTGCAGCCCAACCAGCCTTGTCTGCTTTGAGAACCGTGTGAACGGGGAATGGGCAAAAGGGAAGGAGGTCCTCATACGGAGTCACACACGCACACTTACTTGAGCAGTGCGGAAGACTAGGGAATGGGTTGAGTAAACTCTCCTGGGGCCAGAAAAATAACAGACAAAGCTTTACTTAGATAAAGCTTTGATTGGTCTTTTTTCCTTAGTAATTGAAAAGGGGGACGCATGGTTATGTTACAAAAAGGGAAGGCAGAGGTAGTCCTTCGAATGGCGAAAGGAAGGGCTAAATAGCACAAGTGATTCTCTGAGCTGGTCTGAATTTTCTACGCCTCGGGAGATAGATTACAACACCCTTTTCCTCTCTTCCTTACCGGGAAGGAAATCTTATCTTATGGCCTTCACCTGCTGCCTATCCCAAAAATAGAACTCATCCCCCTTCTGATCCATTCATTTCTGCAAGTAGGGAGGGGGTCCAGAGCTAAGCCTCTCATCTATTTGCATAACCTAAAAAAGCTGTAAGTAAAGTACTAGAGGTGCACTTCGCCCGGTGACTAAGAAGGAAATTGGTTTGCATACCAAAAGTGCTCTTCTCTGCCTTTTAAGATGCCAAATCTTTCTCAACTTTCATTGGTTTGGTGGGCCTCTTCATCTATCAATTGAAGGTGAGAGTTGGCTTCATTGCTTGCACTACAAGAAATTCGTCTGTTATTGTCGGATTTACTGTTGGATTTTATATATGAATCCAATGGTAAATTCTATTACCGTCGGATACAAAATCGACGATAAAACCCACGACGTAAATATGTTAGCGTCGTATATTACCTTGGGAATTAGCATCGGATAAATCCCACGGTAATACCCTAACAAAATTCAACAATTTTATTCATTATTACCATCAAATAATTCCCACGATAAATCCGACGGTAATATATAAATTAAAAAAAATAAAATAAATCTAAAAACTTTACCGTCAGATTATTCCCACAAGAAATCCGACAGTAATATATTCATCAAAATAAAATAAAAATAAAACATGTTTAAATATATGCTTGGATTTTCCCATGCAAAATCCGACGATAATAGGAGAAAAATCAAAAAAATATTTGAAAAACAAAAAGACCAGAATAAAAAATATGAAGTCCCTGCATTGTAATCAACCAAAATCTACTATCCACAATTCAAACATAATCCGCAACAGTTCAATATCAACATTATCAAAACCTAAAAGTAACACTAACAATAAATAACAAAGCAGTTTGGACTTGGGGCATGTGAATGCATACAAATACAATCAAAATTCTGGCCATTTTGGTCAAAAAGGGTCTGATCAAGTCAATTACCAACTATATATCAATAAGTTCATTTAAAACACACCAATAAGCAGAAGTTCATGTTTTTATACCTACCTAACAAACCCACTAAACATATAGTACTCCCATGAAAAATGATGATCAGCAATCTCAACTTATCTAATTGAATTTGCTAAGCAATACTAATGCATCAGAACTCAGAAGCAACTTAGGACTCAAACAAATGATATCACACATGTTGGGGATCTATTGACAAAGCACCAATGTAACACCCTAATAATAATTAGCCATGCCGCGGACATAATTAACCATTATTAGTTATTACGGCCTTCTATTTTCTTTTCATAGGTAATTACCGTACTTTTAAAAACCAACTAGCAACATACTATTTCATAATAAAATAGAGCCATACACCATAAGATAATACAAACTTGACTTTATTACGAAAATAAACATTTACAAATGGTTCCAATACTTATTCCACTAGCCTGCGAAGCTCAGGCTTTGACACGTATAATACATATGACGATGAAACTCCAAAAATACATACATACCTTAATTCTCCTTACAGACCAGGGTGAGCATGCTAGATTATAAAGGCTGAATAATGACTTATTCAATACTTAACATTTCATGTTTATTATTATGATCAGGATTCTGAAAACCAGACCGGTCACTAAACAGCTCGAGCTACTAGTTCACTGGTCCAACCGGGTTTCAACCAAAAACCGCTTTATAATCAATTAATATAAAAAATAAAAATCAGCCCATAAAAATAACTAAATACCCTTATACAAACTTAAGTCATAACACCACCATGAGCTTCTCACCCTTTTTGCTCATCAATCTTTGCAAAACATGATGAGGTTCCTAATTTGGACCCTAAACTTGAGCCTCCATCATGTTCTCCACTGAGGCCTCCTTCTTCTTCTTCTAATTAATCAAACTTTGCATTTCATATATTTGATGATACCTGAAGAAATAAAAACTCTCTTATATATATAAAAGATAAGTTTGTTTGTTGTGAAAATATTTATACATTATAGTGAGTTGCATTTATTATTATTATGTTGATCTTGATTGAATTTGCATGTAAATGCAAAAACCAAGGTGATTATATGTCTCAATTTGTAACTAATCCTAGTATGTATATATAATTTCTATCAAATACTCAATTTTTTTTCGCTAAAATTTCAGAATAAGTCTAATGGAAAGAACAGGACTAAACCAAATCCATAAGAACAAACTATTGTTTTCTAATTGGGATTTAACCATTTAACTATAGATTCATGTTTGGTACATCAAGAATTGAACAGAATAATCAGAAGAAAATTCACCGCTACTAATCAGTAATCACACATAAATAATTAATCTGCCATTATCTAAAATATGAGTGAGCCATTAACCTAAACCAGTTTACAACATCTGAAAAAAAACAAAGCAAGAAAAAAACAAAGGAGACTGGGGATTAACAACAACCAATTAAGTTGGTTAATAAATCTAATCTAATAACTAATAATAAGCAGCAAGCTACAAAGGTGAAAAGAAAAAGACATCAAGAACCACAAACCTGAAGGAAGCCAAATACCTCTTGAAGACGAGACTGGCGACGGCGAAGACGAGATTGGGGAGGAGGAACAGTGCACCCGAAGGGTGAGGAAGAACGGCATACGCGAAGGCAGGGACGAAATGTTGGTGGACTGGTGGTTGAGCAGCGTCGGAGCAGCGAAGGCAGGGACGAACCGTGGTGGTTGAGCGGTATCAGTGTTGAACTCCACGACGGCGAAGTGAGGCCCTTTGGTTCTCTGGGTTTGAGAATTGAGAAGTGGAGGCTAGGGTTTACATGAGATTTGGGAGAGAAGAGTGAGTGGGGCTTGAGGCCAGCTTTCAATTTTGTGTTTTTTTTTTCAAAAACGACGTCATCTAGCTTTTTCTCCAAAAATCGGCCCGATCCTGGTCCGATCCAACCGACCGGTTCGCCGATTCTTCAGCGGTTTGCTTATTTTCGATTTTTTATGCTAGACCGATCATAAGAAATGGCCAGCATAAAGTGTGACAGTAGATCAAAAAAGCATGGCAATAAAGAAATGGCCACGGCCGTATAGGTGACCCCAAAAAAGCGTGGCAATAGATAGAAAAGCGTGGCCATTTTCTGTTGCTATGCTTATCACAGTTTCTAGCCACGTTTTTAAAACGTGGCAATAGCCCTATTTTCTTGTAGTGTGAGCCGCAAATGTCGCCGGTTCGCAATCCGACCGATTCAACAGGCCAGTCTGGTCCGGTTTTCAGAACCTTATGATACTATGTTCAAATTATATAGTGTTAAAAAATTTCATCTTTGAACTATATAATTTCTTTTAAAAAAAGGTCTTAAACAGATAAATAAAATCAATACCACTACACATCCAAGTAATTATACCAACAAAGCTAAACCAAGTAATTTTACAATACTCTCACTGAGGAGAGCGTGTAATTCACGCGGAATTAAAAAGGAAGGAATTCGAAAGAAACATGAAACGGTTATGGAAACAAGGGATTCCGTTTCATCACTTCGAATCCCCACTAACCCACAACAAAAGCGGAAACTGCATTCACCACAACTGCAGAAAACTTCCTATTCGGACCACTTTCGAAACTGAAGACCATTTGGACTCACAAGAACTCAAAGAAAAAACAGAGAAAACGTGAAGAACGTCACAGCGGAACTCAAGGTTAATGTATTCTTTCTTTCGAAATTACTTAGGGCTCATTTCGATTCAGTTAGTGTGTATTCTATGGTTTCCTAATCTGTTTTTGATGATGGGTGTTGGTTGTTGGTTTGCCCACCTTCGATAAAATCATGTTAGATAATGTGACGAAACCTACTCTAGTTTTGTTTCGATTCCGTTTCTGTTTTGGATGCTTGGTGTTGGTTGTTGATTTGTTCACATTTGATGAAATCATGGTTAGAGAATGTGACAAATCCTATTCTAATTTTGTTCGTACTTCGTTTCTGTTTTTGATGCTTGGTGTTGGTTGTTGGTACAATCTGATTCAACGAAACTAGGGTTAGATAATGTGGAAATTCCATTTCTGATTTTGCTTTCAATTCCATTTCTAGTTTGCTTTCAATTTCGTTTCTGTTTTTGGGGAGGGGTGTTGGTTGTTGGTTTGCTCACCTTCGATGAAATCATGGACATAGATTGTGATAAATTCCTATTCTGATTTGATTTCAATTCCATTTCTGTTTTTTTGGGGATGGGTGTTGGTTGTTGATTTGCTCACCTTCGATGAACTCATGGACATAGAATGTGATAAATTCCTATTCTGGTTTGATTTCAATTCCATTTCTGTTTTTTATGCTTGGTGTTGCTAGTTGATTGGTTTTACCTTCGGCGAATCTATAGTTATACACGAAAATCGTTTCGGTTATTGGTGCTTGGGGTTGGTTTATTGATTGTTGATGATAATTGCAGGAAAAAATGGGAAAGAAAACTGAACCTGTGCAGAAGCCAAGCAGCAGCAAGAATGTAGGAATCTTTGCACCTTCATCTAAATTTGTTTCTTTTTGTCCATACAATCCGTATCTGTTTTGTATTCTGAATCCCTTTCTATTGATATTTATAGCAAGGGCATTTATTTAGGTGTCTCCCCATGACTGTTGCCACCATGTTCGACTACCTAAACGAAAATTCAGACAAAAGAGCCCTGGTTGATCATATGGGCTTTGGTGCACTCTCTCATCTCCCTAACAACAACGTGGACCAAGTGTTATTGAAGCATCTATTCGATCGCTACGACATATATGACAACACAATATACTCCGATGCAGTAGCAGTGAAGATCACAACAAAGAAAATAGGGGATGCCTTAGGATTAAGTTCAAACGGTGCTGCACATTTTTCTTATTTTCTCCGTTTCTATTATGCTTTTGTTTCCGCATCTATTTTTGTTTTTATTCAATTCTATGTCCTAATCATTCCTGATTATGTTATTCAGGAACTCCTTATGACACCAGAGTAGTTAGGAAGAAGCTGAGTCCAGAAGATCAAGTGGCACACAAATTCTTCCAAGGCAAGACAACAGTAGCTCTCCAAGATCTGATAAAGTCAACACCTCTAGACACTGATGACAACCGGAAGCTGTTCATGTGGTCGTTCGTTTGCTTCATACAGAAGGTCTTCCTCCTCCCCAATTCAACGGCCAATATCACCCCAACAACTCTCCCAACCATTTTTGACCTGGAGAACATAAGGAGTAGGAACTGGGCACTTCATGTGCATAACTTCTTGCTCCCTGAGCTAAAAAAGGCCAAGCAAAACAAGACTGTTGCTATACATGGCTGCATTTATGTTCTCATGATCATCTACTTTCATGAGACCCATTTTGGTGAGAACTCAAAGGAGGCTGATGCACAAGCGACATGGTTAGCATACTGGACTGGCGAGACGCTTAAGAATAGATTGAAGCAAGAAAAAAACTTGAAGCAGTAAGTATATGAGTCATACTAAATTCCGTTTCTGTTTTGTTGATATTTCCTATTCAGAAAATACTAAGAATCCCGTTTCTGTTTCAGGGTCTGATTAAAACAGCAGAGATGATAGCTAAGAAGGACAATTTGCAAAAGAAAAGGACCAAAAGAGATGCTGAGGATTCTGAGTCAGAATCAGAGTCATACCAATCAAGCTCAACAGATTCAGATTCTTCGAGCAGCTCAAATTTCGATGCAGATTCCGGGCATGATGTTCATGAAGAACCACCATATGAGCAAGAGGTACGGAGCAAGAAAAGGAATGATCCGGCTGTTGTAGGATCAAATGAGCCCTTGATCATCACACAACAAAGTGTAGCTGTGCCTGAGTAAGTTTTAATCCCATTCCTGTTTGGATTTAAATTCCGTTTCAGATTTGCTTTAAATTCTGTTTCGGTTTTCTCATTTCACCCTCGTTTGTTTTTGCATGTCAATTCCGTTTCTCATTTTTTTAAACTTTGTTTTTCCATAGGTTCTCACAATCGGAGGATACTCCGCTTGCTGTGGCATTTGAGAACATACAGAAAAGAAAAAAAATAGCAAAGAGGGGACAGAAACACCAAAGAAAAACTAAGCCAGATCAACGAGGGTGATGAAACAAGGATGTTTGATACGTTCGATACTGTCAGCCTTGGAGGGGATGACAGTGGAAATATAGCAGTTGAAGGCCCGGTTGTTGTGCCTTCTCAACCATTTAACAAGGAAA
Source organism: Stylosanthes scabra (assembly GCA_036250425.1). Taxonomy (NCBI): domain Eukaryota; kingdom Viridiplantae; phylum Streptophyta; class Magnoliopsida; order Fabales; family Fabaceae; genus Stylosanthes; species Stylosanthes scabra. The sequence continues at coordinate 23,690 of JASCZI010272384.1, read as the reverse complement.
ACGAGTAAGTAACTACTAATTGTTTATCATCTCATCAAAATCTCATTTTCCTATTTGATTTTCTTATTTTTATACAGAGTGTTGCAAGCTGAATCTGAACAATGCGAAAAAGGAAACGATGCTGAAGTGGAGGGGGAACATGCTGAAGTGGAGGGGCACGATGCTGCAGTGGAGGGCGAAGATGCTGCAGTGAAGGTCCCTCCTAACATTGAAGATGTTGTTCCAGAAGAGTTGCAACCTGAACCACTAGTTATCATCATGTAAAAATCAAAATTTAAATCACTTATAACCAGTTTCTGTTTTACTTTATTTTTATCTTCGGAATACTAACCAATTCCGTTTCTGATTTTGATGCAGCCCTATACAACCTGAACAACCATCCAAATCGTATGATGATGAAGTGGGGGTCCCTCCGCACATAGTGGAGAATGTTCTTCCTGAGGAAATACAACCTGAACCCCTAGATGTCATAATGTAAACATCAATTCATTTTATTTGTCTTCAGATTCATGTAACTCTGTTCGTTTTCGTTTTTCATTTTGAGTTTTCTTCTAAAACCGTTTCTGATCTTAATGCAGGCCTATACAACCTGAGCATCAATCTAGGGGGGCCACTGAAGTAGATCCTGACCCAATAAACATTCAAACGTAAGTTCTGAATCCGTTTCTGTTTTTCTTAGTTTTTTTAGTTTTGCTCTTCTAATCATTTCCGTTTCTGGTTTGACAACTTGTTGTAGCCCTGTGGAACCTGAGCTAACCCTAAGACCCTGGTTGCAAGCAAAAGCTAACACCAATGCTGCTAAAGGTCCTATAGAGTCACCAGATGAGGTGATAACACATGTGCTCTTGAGCATGAACCAAGAAGGACCTTCAACACAAGGTGGCGAGCAAACGAAGGATGAAGATCAATGCAAGACCCCGGAGACTGCCCCCGTCACGTTGAAAGAAAGGTGTTTCATATGGGGAACAATGGACAATGATAATAAATTTGAAACGATTTTCCAACTCCGAGGGCCAAACACGATAGAGGCAAAGAGGTATAATTTCATGACCATGGCGCCAGAAACATGTATTGACATGCAAATGGTCAGCCTCGTGTGCCATGTGCTGAACAGAGAGGATCTGGAAAGGTTTCAAAGGGACGTATACTGTGTTCCACCAGAGATCTTGGTATTTTCACTAGTCATCCTTCATCCTCTGTTTTGCATATATTTTCGTTTCTGTTTACATAAAATTTCCATTTCTTTTTTTTATTCAAACCGTTTCTGTTTTTGTATTCAATTCCGTTTCTGATTTTTTTTTATTTTTGCAGATTAGGATGTTCCAAACATATGGCACAAACTATCTTGACAAGAAAACAAAAATGCCATATCTTGTGAGCCAACTGAAGGATCAACATTACTTGGAACTGCTTGACAAGGAGAAGCTCAGAAGACACAGTTTTGTAAGTTCCATTTCATGCAATTGCTTATGGTACTTTGTAAAATAATTTCAAAACATGACAACGTCTCCTCATGCAAGTCATTGGTGGCTGTATGTGTTGGATGTGCACAATAAGGAGTTCTATGTCGTAGACTCCGTGTATGGAACTAATACTAACCTCATTAGAAATAAGCTGCACCGGTTTACTGTAAGTATATAGTTTTTCATTTTTTAGATTTAACACTAATTCCATTTCTAATTTTCTTTACTAACCGTTTCTGTTTTCTATTTCAATGTAATGTTCTGAATCAGCTGCGAGTCTGGGCAAGGGCCCAATCTTTATTGAAGAAACAAACAATCTCACTGCAGCTAAGGTTTGTTGATGTTCCAAAGCAGCCAAATCCCACGGATTGTGGTGTGTACGTGATGAAGTGGATGCAACTCATTGAGGTAGCTGCGTTATCGGCTGCTCACACTTTTAAACTCCCATACAGCATTGAAGAATGGAGTCAAGTAAGTATCAATAATTAAATTCCATTTCTGTTTTTGTAATTAACTTCTGTTTCTATTTTT
>JASCZI010272382.1:18661-32619 GCA_036250425.1 Stylosanthes scabra | reverse complement strand
ATTTGATTGATAGCTGATTTTTAGGAATTTAGCTAGTTATATAAAGAGAAAACTAACCACTAGGGTTAGTACCTCAGCACCTCAGATTGTAGATCTCGTTTTTATTCTATTGTTTATATTCAATTATGAATTGCTAAACTACTCCATTGTTAAAGGTGAGGAGCTCTGTTCACCCAATAATGAGGTAGTCACTATGTACATTCGTTTATTAATTCATTAAGGTATTTTCAGTTATTTTCTATGCATGATTTAATTTTCTATTCTTCATCTTAATAGTTTAGAATCACTGAGAGGTGTTCTTAACTTGTCTAGGGCTAGATTAATTAGATTGAGAGATCTATTAGTTTATGCTAGCTGGAAATTGAATCACATAACCAATTAGGTCTAGCTAGAGATAGTCAAGCTAATTGTTATGCAACTAATAATTCTGTGAGTTAAATTTGGATTAGAACTAGTTGGGATAGAGTGACATTTAATCCGATCTAGGATCACTTTTGAGACTCATAAGGATTAGAATCAGATTTAGATCTTCACCTCTTTATGTGATTGATTGGTGATTGATTGACTAAGAGATTAGCTTTTGATTAGGTAAATAGAAACTAAGTTACTAAGAGATTAGGGCTTAGTTAAACTAGATTTGTTGTGCTTAATAACTGAAACCCTAGAATTAGTATTCGAATGTATGCATTGGCCCTCAAGGGAAAAACATCTCCAGATCTCTTAACAGTTCTCTCATCATCGTTTACAACACAAGTAATATTCTGATTTCTCTTCTACTAGTTTTTGAAATTCTTACTCACAATACACTTTCTGTTTTCGATCTGATTAGACAAATTAATTAGTAGTTATTGCTTGGTCCTTTAATCCTCGAGGGATCGATACTCCACGTCACTGTGGTATATTACTTGATACGATTTGGTATACTTGCCGAGATCTAGGGTTTACAAAAACCTAGCATCAGGCTCCCAAGGAAGTCCACCAAGCTCCCAATACAAGGCATAAGTCACATGGCCCAAACGTGACCATCTAAGGACCAAGGCTAGCCAAGGAAGCTCACTAAGATCACAAGCATGTCATGTTTGGCCCATATCCCTGACATGGCCCAAACGTGACCCAAGGCAGAGCAAGCTCACCCTGGTCACGTTTCTGTCAAAACGTGACTCAAACATGACCAGCCCATACCTCTCCCCAAGCTCACTCAAGCAAACTTGGAACAAGCTAGATCACGTCTCAACACCTTCAAAATCTCGTGACTAGCCCACAAGTTCCCCAAGCTCTCCTCTCATTCAAGCAAGGTCACGTTTGGACCAAGTTCCAGACTTGGCCCAAACGTGACTCACCTCCTCAAGGCCCAAGACCTGCATCAATTTTTTTCTACGTTCAGTAATTGTAATTTCGCTTAGGGTTCAGTGATTAGTATTTATAGTCTAGTTTTAGGTTTAGCTGAGGAGACTTTTTAATTTTTTCCATTCAGAGACTTGTTTTTCTATTTTCTCATCACGTTTAGATAGAATTAGGATTAGGGTTTGTCATGAGTTCTCTTCCTCTCTTCTTTGTGTCACGTTCAGTCATGAATAGCTAATTTCTCAAAGCCTAGGAATGAGGGCTCTGTTCATCCCAAGCATGGATTCATAATTCAATTTCAAGTTTTCTTTTACTGCAAGTTCATCCATCATAGATCAATGTCTCTGTTCTTCACTTTCAGGAATTAAAATAACCGAGAGGTAATTTACTTCCTTGTTTTCAATTTAGTGATTTTGAGAGAAACCTAGATTGATTGTGTTAGAGAATTGTTCTTCATAATTAATCAGTGAATTAGAGATAAGGAATTGATTAATTGTGCAATTGTTTGTGAATTTTGATTAGGGTTTGTTAGATTAGTAAGTGACATAAAACTAATCTTTAATCCCTCTTGTAATTCACATAATTGAACTAGGATTAATCTTAACCTCTATTTTAATTAGTTAATCAAGAGATTGATAATTAATTAGGATTAGAGAAATTAAATCACTAAGAGATTAGGGTTTAGTTAATTAGGGTTCATTGTGATTTGATGATTGCTTGCATGAGAAGTAACTTGATTATTTGGATTAGGGTTATGTTTGGGTGAATATCTCTTAATCCTTGGCTTGGCCTTCATTCTTATTGATTTTTTATCATTATTCCTATTAATCTCTTGCTATCCAAGTTTTATATTTAGTGATTTTGTTAGATTTTGATTGATTTTGCATGATTTTAGTATATTAGATTTTATTCTGATTCATCACATCTTTGGTAATTGATTTTGTCTAATTAGAGAATTTATTGATCATTATTTGATAACTCTTAATCACTTTTATTACTTGATACGATCCGGTGCACTTGCCAGTGGAAAGTCTGAATTCCAAAAGGATTTCGGGCATCAATGTTCTCAACCACTCCAAGAGCATGTCTGCCTGACTTGTCAGCCATTTTCAAAGCAACTCCTGTGGACTTCACCTCTTTGATCCTAAGCTTTTTCATGAGAGACAGTGGCATAAGGTTGATGCTAGAACCGAGATCACACAATGCTCTCTCAAAGGTTGTGTCCCCAATGGTGCAAGGAATTTGGAAACTACTCGAATCTTTCTTCTTGGTGGGCAAGTTCCTTTGAATGATTGCAATGCACTCTTTGGTCATTACCACTGCATCACCTTTCTTCAAGGTTCTCTTCTTCAACAAAAGCTCCTTCATAGACTTGACATAGGTTGGCATCTCTTTCAAACTCTTCAGCAGAGGAATATTGACCTCAAGACACGAAAATACTTCCAAGAACTTAGAAAATGGCTTGTCATGCACTCTTGGAAGTTGTGGTGGAAGAGTGATGATTTTCTGTTGCTCTTTCTCTGCCATAGCTTCTTATTTCTCTATTGGGGCTTCTTTTACCGTCATAACACTAATAGCATTGCATTCTTCTTTTGGGTTTGTGATGGTATTGCTTGGAAAAGTGTTGGCAAGTCTATGTTGAAGCTGATTGGCAATGTCTCCCATTTGTACTTCCAATCTTCTGATGGCTTCCCCTTGGTTCTTGAAATTCACCCTTGTTTTTTCAATGAAATTGTTAGTGGAGTATATGAAGTTGTTGGTTGATTGTATAAAATTGGTGGTATTCTGAATAAAGCCATGCATGGACAAAGTGAGCTTCTCTATGGCGGTTTCAATAGCATTGGGGTGAGGTGGGTTCGGTTGTGGTAGAGGTGGAAGGTTGGCCGGTTCTGGGAAAGGTTGCTGCCTTTGGAAAGGAGGTTGGGGCTGACGGTTATTCTGAAAAATATTATTGTTCCATTGCCCTTGATTCCCTCCCCAACTGAAATTGGGGTGATTCCTCTAGCCAGGATTGTATGTGTTAGAGTGAGGGTCATTGTGTGGTGGCCTCGGTTGATTGCCCAAGTAGTTCACTTGCTCAGCTGAGGATTAATCATCTTGAACCAAGCTGCAATTGTGGTTCTCATGAGGACCACCACAAAGGCCACAAGCTGTCTGAGTTCCCACTGCTGAAACTTCCAACTTCTCCAACTTCTTATTCATGGCACTGAGTTGGGCCATTAAAACATTAACGGGTTCCACTTCCATGACACCTCTCTTCATTGTATTCCTCTCAAAGAAGTCCATATACTAATTGTTGGCAACAAGTTCAATCAACTCAAGGGCTTCTTCAGCTGTCTTCTTTTGCAAGGAACCACCAGCAAAAGGATCAAGTAAAATCCGCGAAGTGGGAGTTAATCCGTCATAAAAGGTTTGTAAATACAACCACTCGGGAAAAACATTATTGGGACACCTTCGAATCATGTCCTTGTATCTTTCCCAAGCTTCATAAAGAGATTCTCCATGTTTTTGAGCAAAAGATTGGATGTCATGCTTGAGCTTCGCAAGCTTCTATGGGGGAAAGAACTTAGATAAAAACTTGCTGACCAAGTCATTCCAAGTAATAATACTGTCGAGAGGTTGAGAGTTCAGCCATTGTTTTGCTTTATCCCGCAGAGAGAAAGGGAAAAACCTCAGCTTGATGGCATCACTAGAGACACCATTGCACTTCACTGTATCACAGAGATGTAGAAAAGTGGCTAGATGTTGATTCAGATCATCAAGAGGACTGCCACTAAACTGATCTTGCTGAACAAGGTGAATCAGTGAAGGCTTCATCTCAAAGTTGTTAGCCTCTACAGTAGGCCTAACAATACTACTTCCACAGCTAGCAGTAGTAGGAACAGTGAAATCTGCAAGAGTTCTTCTTTGATTATTATTGGCGTCGCCCGCCATGTTGTCTTGGATTCCCTCTTCAAAGGTTTCTTCTACAACCTCTACTTCATAAAATTCTTCAGAAAAATTTTCCTCAGAAATTGCTTCCCTTTGAAGAGCCTTTTGAAGTTTAATCATGTTTCTGTTCTTTGTCAAAGTTCTCTCAATTTCAGGGTTATACTCAAAGAATTGCATGTCTCTACGGTTGCCCTGCATATACAAGTAACCAAAACAAGCAAAAAGGGAGCTTCCAACATCACAGTGAAGGAAGTCCAAAATCAGACCAAAAAGAGAACCGATTAATACTATATTGTTAATCCTAATTAATCCCCGACAACAGCGCCAAAAACTTGATGCCCGAAATCTTTTCCGAGTTCCAGAGCTCCACCGGCAAGTGCACCGGATCGTATCAAGTAATACCACAATGAGTGGGTATCGTTCCCACGAGGATTAACGGACTAAGCAATGTTGATCAATTAATTCTCTAATTAGACAAAATCAATAATCAAGAGTGATGGTGAAATTCTCAACCAAACATAATTGAAAATCTCACTATGACAGCAAACAATTATAATGATGATGAAAAATCAATAATAAAAACAAGTCAAGGATTCAAAGATATTCGACCACTTAGATTTTGAATTCAGTTATCTACTTTTTCAAATTATGTGTTGATCAACTCACTGTGAACCTTAAATTACTAAATTCTAATCTCTTGGTAACCTAGTAATCCCTATTCTAACCAATAATTAATCTCTTAACTTATTGATCACAACAGAGAATAAAGAGCAAATCTGATTCATTTCTGATGATGTTAAGAATATTTTAGATTAAATTCAATGTCACCTATTTAATCTAATCCTAATTCAATTAACAAATTTTAGAATTATGATACAACAAACTTATCAATGTCACTATCTCTAGATAAATTAACAAGCAGGAGAATGTGGATTTCAAGCTTATTGTCAAATATCAACTTTCTCAAGTCTAATACTCAACACAAATAGAATTTAGTTACCTCTCAGTAATAAAAACTCATGAGATGAAGAACGAAAACCACAATCTTGAAATTGAATCAACACAGAAGATGAAGAAAGCAAACAAACTGAATTAAATCTCTAAGCCGGGATGAACAGAGCTCCTCATCCTCAACTTTGGAAAATTAGTTGCTCATAGCCGAGAGCAACATTGCAAAATTAGGGTTCTTAAACTTGAGACAAACGTAGAACTGAAACTAGGTAAACTGACTAGCGTCCAATTCTCTCGATTAACAACCTATTTATACTAATTGCTAATCCTATTTTCTGACCTAATTTCTAAACCTAATAAAAATTACAATTCACTGACAGTAAAATTACAAAACTTGAGACTTGGGCTTGGTTCAGGAAGTGCATCACGTTTGGACTTGTCATAGTAAACCAAGTTTGGACTATGTTGGCACATGGTCCAAACGTGGCTTGCTTCTTGTCTAGCTTGATCACGTTTGGCCTTCCAAAGCTTGGGTGAGTCACATTTGGCCCATGCTTTAACATGGTCCAAACATGACATGCTTGAGCTTGCTTGAGCATGGAAACTTGGTAGATGGACCACGTTTGTGCCACGCCTAGGCATAGCCCAAACGTGGCTTGGTGAGCTTGTGTGGTGCTTGCCTTGGCCTTAGGTGAGTCAATTTGGTCCACGTTTTGGACTTGGTCCAAACGTGACATGCTTGCTGACTTGAGAAGCTTGGGTTGTTTGTGTGATGCTTGTATGCACCACATTTGGACCACGCTTGAGACATGGATCAAACGTGACATCCTTAAGGTACTTGAGGTGCTTGAGGTGCTTGAGTGAATCACGACGTGGCCCAAACGTGACATCCTTGAGGTGCTTGAGATACTTGAGGGAATCACATTTGAACATGTCCCAAACGTGGCTTCCTTGAGGTGCTTGAGGGAATCACGTTTGAATGTAGCCCAAACGTGAAATCCTTGAGGTGCTTGATGAGCTTGTTTCTTCACTCCCAAGCTCCCTTCCTTTCTTGCTTTCTTCTTCTTCAAGTTTCCTCCTTTTCTTCTTGTGTTTTCTTTCAGTTCCTGCAAACAATTAACTGAATACTCAAAGCTATGTATAATTAAGATTTCTATGAGTTTAGTTGAGTAATTAGGTTAATTCTTTACTTAAATCACAAGAAACTAGTGCTTAAAACCATGAATGATGCATCCGCATCAGAAATATTCGCTGGCATCTCTAGTATTAGGTTTACCCAAGATTTTGGGAAGTACCTTGGTGTCAACCTTGGCATCCCTAGAGCCAGTAGAAATGCTGCCATTGAGATTATTGGCAAAATTAGAAACCTATTAGCTTCTTGGAAAGGTAAATTGCTTAATAGAGCGGGTCGCTTGTATCTTGTTAAGTTTGTTGCCTCAGCCTTGCCCATCTATCAGATGCAGGTTTGCCGCTTTCCCTCTTCCTCGTGTGCCAAGATTGATTTTTTGATGAGACAATTTCTATGGAAAGGGGCTGTGGATACTCGTAGTTTGAATCTTGTCAACTGGAATAAAGTTACTACTCCAAAAAGATTTGGAGGGCTTGGTGTGAGGGATACAATGAGCGTCAACATATCTCTTTTGGGTAAGCTTGCTTGGCAACTTCTTACTAATAAAGATAAACTCTGGGTTAGAATGCTTTTGGCCAAATATCTTCCTTCTCTGGCTGGTTGGTTTTATTCTATCCCTAAACGTGGTTCTCAAATTTTGAGGGATGTTGTCTATTGTTTTAGTGAGTGAAAAAATAGTTTTGTTTGGGATATTGGAGATATGCAACAATCTTTTTGGTTTGACTGCTGGTTACCTGATGGAAAACTTTGTGACAAAGTCCTTTATGTGCATATTTCGGATACTGATCTCAAGATTGCAGATGTTTGGCAGCATGATGAATGGAATTTTAGCATCTTGAATACCCCTTTGTCTGAGGATTTAAAGCTTTTCCTGCAGGTGTTTCATCCTTCTTTGAGTCATCACCCTGCCCCTTGTTGGACTTGGTTAATTGTTAGCTCTAAGGAATATTCCTCAAGAGAAGGATTCCTCTGGTTAGCCAAGAGAAATTTGAATTAGAATGAGAACTCCAATATTTAAGGGCTATGGAGGCTGAAGGTTTCAGAAAAATACAAGTGCTTCATGTGGCTTTGCTTACATGGTGGTATTCCGACCAATCTCTTTCGCTTCAATAGAGGTATAGCTTCTTCTAATGCTTGCTCTCGCTGTAATAAACAACCTGAATCTATTTTTCACTGTATTAGAGATTGTCCTTTTGCCCGGCGCGTTTGGAGCCTTATTGATTCTTCCTTCTTGAGAAATTCTCATCTTTTAGATATTGAGAGTTAGTTTATTAGATGCACTAAGCAGGATGAGTTTTCCTTTTGCTCCACCTTATGGTGGGTATGGAGGGATATGAACAACTTGATTTTCAATCCCCTTGATCAATGGTCTTTATGTAAGATTAGAACTCTTTGTGGTGCTTCTTCTAAGGAATTGCGAGTGGTCAATAATTTACAACCTTCTCTTGCTCCTGCTTCTCTCCTAAGGGACTGGACCCCCCATCTGGTTCTATAGTTAAAGTGAACTGTGATGCTAGTGTCAATGATAGAGTTCAGCTGGCAGGCTTTGGCAACATTATTAGAGAAGCTTCCGGGAAGTGGATTAAAGGTTGTAATGGGCTGGTTCCAATGGGTACTGTACTATGGTCAGAGCTTTTTTCTATTTGGATAGGATTGGTGTTGGCTTGGGAGTGTGGTTTTAGAGACATTATTTGTGAAACAGATTGTTTGGAGGTTTTTCTCGCTTGCAGCAAGATTGATTATTCTGGTAATACTCCTGATAATGACCTTCTCTTGAAGATCATGGAAGTGAGACAAAGGAGATGGAATGTTGAAATTGTTTTGATTCAAAGAACATCGAATCAAGCAGTTGATTGGTTGGCTAGGCAAGCAGTTGAAGACAAATCGAGTTACACGGAATGGCTCCTCCCCCTGCTAATTTAATTTATGTAATTCATGTAGATAAGCACTCCTTTGTCTTGAGTCGCTAGTTTCTTCTTTCTTTTTTCTTGGACAAAAAAAAAAAAAAAACCCTAGGGAGAAATTCTACCAACATATGTTTTCCAAGAACAAGGTTCTACTTAGAATTAAAAAATATTCAACAATGTTATATTTACCTCAAAAATCCATCCATTATCAAATCGGTTACCTATATAAAGTATATTTTAAATTATAAAATTCATATTAAAATTAAAGGATAATTGGCTACCTATATAAAGTATATTTTAAATTATAAAATTCATATTAAAAATAGAATTAATCTAGATGTACATCTCCGTACACACCATTTTTAGCACGAAAAAATGCAACATTAGCAAAGAAAAATAAAATTTATATGCTAATGTTTAAATTTTTTCGTGCTAAAAATAATGTGTACAAAGATGTACGATGATACATATAATATTATCTTTAAAATTATGTAAAAACATGTGTATTTAATTGGATGACTGTCTTAGTATGCAGATGCATTATTGTTAAAAATAAGCAGGTTATGTAGGAATTTTATTTACAACGGATCGGACAAAATAAGGTAATCAGATTCATCATTCACGTTATAATAAATAACTATTCCATGGACCATAAAAGTTACTAAAAGTTATTGTTACTACTATTCTTTAGCAACGTATTAATATTTCGTTTAATAATAATACCAAGAAAAAGATTAATCATACGTTAGTTTCAGTAGGTCTGCAGCGCAGATACTGGTCCCAAAATGATATCTCCAATATCAATTTGTATAGTGCATACTTTGAAGCATGAAACTGAATTCTTTTGTTTTTCCTTTATGTTTTTGGACAATAATTTTTATTTTTATTTTGAATTTAATTTTATATGTATAAAAGAATTTTATACAAATAACCATATATAATTAAAAATTATCTAATCATACCTGATTGAATAATTCTATAAAGAAAAAATATAAGTAACCAATATTTTTTTAACTAATAAATCAACCAACAAAAATAGAATATTCGTAACTATTATTTATAGAACGTCTACAATGAAAGCCAGTGGAACATTCATAATTTTTTTTTAGAAATAGAACATCTGAAACCTAAAGCAACTAACAATAGAAACAGAACATCTGAAACCTATAAAAATAGAATATCCGAAACCTAAAGAAATAGAACATCTAATTTAAGTTATTGACTGATGTTGGCTAAATTTTTGTTGGTTACCTAGCATTGTTGATTATATAATATTCCTATTATTATATATTAAAATTAAACTCTTTATTTTAAAAAAAAAAAACAAGTATATATATGATCGTATTTGGTGGCACTTCGTCTAAAGAGTTTAATGTTGGTGCATGTAGAGGTCTCCGCCCCCCTTTCTGTTTATACTTTTACCTCTCGTCTCCGTTCCATTCACGTCACGGGTTTCCTCTCGACGGGGGAGGCAGATATCCACGAATATCAAAGTTTAACAAACTATTTTATAAATAAACAATATACAACACAATTAACTATTAATATTCAACATATTCAAATACAAACTATATACAATTCAACCAAATGTAACTAATTATTGAAAGATAGAAAAGATAGAAACACAATATAAATTTAACAAAATCCATCACACACATAATCTCAAACACACGCTAAAATCAAATTAAGTGAGACACATAGGGATCTTTTTGTAATATCATACTAGCGGGAATTTACCTGCTCCTCGTGAGGCAGGTATCTCAATTCCCATCCATTCCTTTGCCTCCTCTAGGAATGACCCTTCGCATTCCACTGAGCTGAGGTAATCCGATCCCTGAAGCCCCCTGCTTGAGACAGAAGATCAAAGAGACTTCAATACAGTCTTACCAAAGTGAATTCGTCTCGTATATGATGAAGCACGCCTGGTACGTAAGCGAATACGAACCCCTCTGATCCGATCACCTTGTCTTACCCAAGGTCGAAGAAAAGTTCCTAAACTGATTGAGCGTTTTCAAGGCATCAAGGTTTAGTATGAAATCATACTTCGTAGTGTCCGATTCGGCTTCAGCAGCTAATGTAAATTTTGCCGATTCTACTTTTTCTTCAACATTAACAGATTCATCAGCAATTTCTGGTCACTTTCAGTCTAACCCGAATTTACTTAATAGTAGGACTAGAACTCAACATGCAAATGTAGTAAGTTAGGGTCTCTTCCTTGGCCCAAGTAGTATGAAACCAGTAACGCTTCTTATATAGTCTCTTACCCTGGAACTATAGAAGAGAATAGGAATGGGAATCTTACTTAGTGTTCCACTTGTGATCCTGGATGCCGTGGAGGATTTTAAAAAAGTTGAAAACTCACCACCTGTATTCCATGTGAGTCAGTAGTTGTCTCAAAGTCCTCGTTGAGATTCGCTCAGCGAGACGTCCAATAGTCTCTAACTTGGTCTTCGAATCGTATAAGCCCGTTCTCAGCTTGCCTCGGGAGCGGGTCCCCAGTTAGCTCATCATCGCAGATTTTTTTTTACGATCTCCACAAGACGGGTAAAATTATCATCTCTAGGTGCATCGACAGTGTAAAAAATCTTACACTATTTTTCAATTAGATCCATATATTTAAATAATTTTTGAAGTGATGAGTTTGAAAATTAATTACTTCTGCTGATGTGATGATACACGATTGATTGTTTGTGTAAAATTATTTCACATTAATGGTGGATGAATATTAAATTCTAATTGTTATTATATATAACATACAAATGTTATATGGATACGAAAAATCAGCTAACATATGTCGTGTATAAATAATATTTGTATTACTTAATTCATTTTTAATACGTGTTTTATATTTTTATAAATACTTTGATTTAATTTGATGGCCTATCTAGAGTAATACTACGATAATAATATTACAAAATTATTGTATTTAACTTATAATATATATATAACCTCTATAATTATATATGACATTTACAATTACTTATTTATCTAAGTGGTAACTAATGATCACCAAATAAAAAATATTTCGGCTGTTTTTTTACTGTGTCTCAATTATTTATCCTTATTTATGGGGTATACTTACTATAATTGTAGTTATATTTGTGCCTATTAAGACACTAATTAATTTTATCATGAAACAAAGTATTTATATTGGTGCATCGGTGCTACGGAACTAATATTAGAGAGCGAGCCAATAATTAAGTTATCATCTAAAATTAACAAAATTTATTATTTTAAATTTAAAAATATTGAAAGTGATCACTCACATAATATATTAATTATCATCCGTAACTCATATATCATTACCATCAACTGTATTAGCTCCCAAATATATTTGACTTCCAAAATTCTCTTATCCGTAATAATTTCTCCCATAAAACTACTTTTCTCATAAAATTTTAAATTACTATATCTTTAACAATAATAACAATAACAATGTAATTAAATTTCGTTGAGTTGAAAACTTCTTAGTGACACGGGTGCGCAGCCAAACAATCTTCTTGTTCTATTAGGTTAGGTTATTGATTGATGTGGTGATATATATAGTTCAGCATAATATTTAAACGTAGAAATAAAAGTTTAATTTTGATGAATTAAAAATAAAATATTTTATATAATCATTAAGTTGGATCATATAGTTAAAAAATTTTGGTAATTATAATTCACAAACTAATTATAACTCTTCCTAGTTTTAATTAAAATGGAAAATAATAAATTTTTTATTTAAATAAAAAAGCCGACAAAAGTAAATAAAAAAAATATGGTCTTACACTGCTGTAAATAATATATTCTAATTTCATGCATCTTCTAGTTTTACACTGCTGTAAAAAATATATTTTCCAGTTTGATTTGTTGCTTTTTTTTTCACTATGGGGCAAGAATCCGTTTCAAGAGTGTTTTATAGAATTTGAACTCCCAAAATTTTGCTAAGATCCAAGATAAATAGAAAAGTCTAAACTCCAAAGATCTGATGTTGTAAACGGTGCGGTCCCTCTCCAAAACTTGGCCACTTTTGCTATGCTTTTGTCAACATATATATAATATAAACAACTTCAACTAATAATTTTACATCACAACTACTATATAAATCAAGTGGAACTGATGATATATCACTTTTTCCAATTCTTGTTTAACTTCTTATTTTTAGTAATTAAAAAGTTATTACAATGCTTTTAAATCTTTTCGCTCCTCAGAAACTAGCATTTTAAGTTGGAATAAGGTGTTAGGAGGAAGGTTTATGATAGACAAGAGTTAAGAGAAACAGGGAGAGAAATGAGAGAAGAACAAGAGGAATAGAGAGATAATTTCATAAAAAGGAATTTAAAAAAAGAAAGGAGATAATAATTTCATTCAAATCATTCTTAACAATTACATTCACACTATTATTATTTATAATAAATATTAATTAATTAACTAAAATATTCTAATAAAACTTTAGGCCCAATTATAAACTTAATATAAAGCCACTCAACTATACTTTAAATAATTAAAATGGCATCATAATTAAATTTATCTTATATAATTGTTAATAGCCTACTCATAGATATTTAGTCTCGCGTATTGGACAAAAGAAAGACAGGAAAAATAATTTTAGAAGTGAATTAAAGCAACATAATTAAAAAAAATGCGAAGTGACCAATAAATTTAATTTAATATAGTCAACTAATATAATTAGCAGTATATTTTCATGAAATAAATTTAAAAATATGAGTGTAAATAAAATATAATATAACATGGATATGATGTTTATAAATTATGTATATAAAATATAACAAATTTGGACGTAAAAAATGATAAGTATGAATATAAATTGCCTAAGTTATAAGTGCCTTATATTTCCTGGTTATGTTAGGTACTTTATTACATTGTTTTGAATAATTAAAAATAGGAAATGTATAATTGACTATCTATTTGTGTCTCATGAGAAAAATGAGCATTTTAAACAAGCAAACTATCTAATTATTCCATTCAATTCATTCTATAATGTTAGTCTTTTTTTTAAGAGTTTAAAATGTTTCATATTCATTGTGATTTTAGAACTTTAATGCAAAAACAAAATTTGTACACCAGTTGTTACCACCTCAATTTTTTTTTTTAAATTTCCACCTCATTTATCTTGATATGATTTAACTTTCTCTTATTTGGTATATATTTTAGTTGAGCTTTCTTGATGTGTCTATTAATTTTCAGAAAAGAATGTTTGTTCTTGATGATCCCAATCAAGTTGTTCTTTTTTTAAAAAACAATAAAAAAAAAACAAAAAAGTTCAAAGGATACCTCAAAAAAATGAATTTTATTTAAAATATTTTCTTAATGTCTGGAAATTATGTACAACCAAGAAAATAAATGTCAATAAAGTGATTTTTAAAAAGCTTTTTTTTTTTAAAGAATGAAAATACACTCGCCATCTTGCACAGCAAACAAAATCTTGACCAACAATTAACACAGAAACATGTGAAGATGTTAAACAATGAAAATCCAACAGATATTCTTATTGCATGTTTTGAAAGTACTGTAATTAATTACATTTCGTTTAATAAAATGCTGGGCTGCTATAATCTCACCAATTAACCAACACATTTTAAAAAAAATAAAGGGGGGCGGGGGGGAACACTTTATATCTTTATAATAAAAATAACAAGTTACTTTTAAAAGAACACATTGCACATATCCCCATCTTCGTGGTGGCTGAGAAA